>MDKI01231128.1:0-51346 GCA_005239505.1 Nicotiana paniculata | reverse complement strand
TTAAAAATAGGGTATAGGTTAAAAGGTGGCTGCTATGTAGGGCATGACTGCAAATCGCCCAATATTTTGGCTTGGCCCCTGATTGTATGTAACTTAAACTCTATTTTTAATTACATATACTTAAACAAAATCAGCACTAAGGATATTTTTTAAATGCCACAAATTCCAAAACATATTCGTGCTAATGAAGAAGAATGTGAAATTGTTGTTGAAATGATTGCTTTGTTTTAAAAATGATAAAATTCAAAGTTGCCCCGCATTGAACCCACATTGAACCAGCATTAAACCCGCAACCCGCCTCGCCCCGCTTTAAAAATTTTAAAAATTATTTTAACCCGCACCCCCCGCACCCGCATAAGAGTAAGCCCGCCCCGCATCCGCATAAGAGTAAGCCCGCCCCGCACCCGCATCAAACAAAACCCGCCCGCCCCGCCTCGCCCCACACCCGCCCGCACCATTGCCACCACTAGGTACACTAGTCTGAGCTTATACTTTTCTTTATATCAGCACGTAACAGTTTCACTTACAAAATACAACTTCAATACCAATAGCTCAACTTGTTAGGGAGTGGTGATTTTAAGCATGTTAACTAGCGGTCTTCAATATGGGTACTGGATACCGGGGGTAAGGAGCGCTTCCTCCAGTTGAGGTCCTACCCTGCGCGAATCCGGATATAGACCGACTTCAATATGGGTACTGGATACCGGATGGGAAACAAAAAGAAACTGGTTGTTGTGACTAGTAAGTTACCATCAGCCCATCACCAATATATGTTTTGTACCGACGGTTACATGTAATCGGTTCTAAAACCAACACGAGATGCAGTATTTTTTACTCACTTTCCAATTCAGGGTTTAGATTGTTAAAATCTTACATAACAAAATCAAGCCAATGCAGAACTGCTTGACTAAATAAGAAACATAATCTATAATCAAATATGAAGTAAAAAAATAATAAGTGAATCCCGGAGTAGTATTATAGAATCCTAGGCAAACTAAAAGGAAACCATACAATTCTAGCCAGTGAACTGAAAACATATATTGAATACTATGCTAATTTCACCTATATCTTTTCCTAGCTGAACTTTCACAAGCTCAGATAAGGGATGCCATACTATTCTTCCAGCCAAAAGATCTCCTGCTCTTCCGCGGAGGTGTAATGCTAAGCCCAAACATCTCCTTAAGGGCCGGCCCCTCATCAGAGAACCCAATTAGCTTTGCAACAACGGCAGCGCTCTCTATCACACGATTCAAATCTGTCTCACTCCACAGATGATGAACAAGTTGGTGTCTCCTCCTCTTGGAGTTCAAATTTATGCCCCATTTCTGGTATATTTCATTTCTTTCAGCTCCCGGAATTCTTTTATATATGAGCCTACTGAGCATATCTCTTTCGCGTCTAAGAGCTTTAAGGCTGTTAAAATCAAGAATAATAATTGAATCACATTAGCAGATGACGTAGAGATAGTAGTTACAAGATTGACATGTTCAGTCTAATATGGTTCTAAAACATTACAGTGGCATCATCTTTTTTCCAAACATATAAGTTACAAATGTGGCATTAATACAGAAGACTATTGTGTAAACTGTACACACACGAATGCGCGCACACACCAAAAATTGGGAGGGAGTTAGGGGTATAAGAGCAACAGGGTACAGATTATACCTTGAGGCAAGCGTGATTGTCTGACCTCCTTGTACAGCAGAATTTCCGCTCGAAAGTACTTCCTTGAGGAAGGAAAGTCTTCTTACTTCTACCTCCATGTAAATAGAATCCATCGGGTCACCTTTAAACAGCAGAAAGAAGTATGTCCTATGGATCAATGAAATATGGCAAGTTTGCCATAGTTCAATGATCATCTTCTGTAGCCTTCCAAATTCAAGAGGCCAATCTGAAGGAGCCTCTGATGAGTCCAGCATTGGGTCCACTCCTACACTTTTGACACTCCTTTTTGACTTTCCAGCCTCTTGAGCCTAACATAGATATTAATAGATGTAATGAGGATAAAGTTTGGATAAGTAACAGTTTTTCAAAGTCATGTAAGCAAGTACATCCCCTGGAGAATAAACATGAGAAAAATGCATACCATATACTTCAAGGACGTCAAGTTATAAACTCAATGCCAACTAAACAAAAAATTCCAAAACTGCTTAAACTAGAATTACACAAAAATCTAAGTTTTGTTACTCTATATGCATATACATAATTCAATCTGAATTGTTATTTTTGCATTGGCTAGCAGTAACCCCATAATAAAAGAAAGCAAGCACAGATCAAAGAGCAGGAACTGATCATGCAAGCAATATCTGTCATCAAATTGACCAAAGTAAAATGATGCACTGAAACCAAATACTGTGATATCTACCAGTAATTCCATACATACATAAATAACACAAGAAAAGAGCAAGCAACTCTGAAAAACATATGGTTGGAACCAAGATAGTTCAGACCTGATCATGAAGCTGATTATCATATTCAAGCTTAGCCATCTCCTTCAAACCTGCCACAAAATTGTCAACACTTGGGATATCCTCATCTCCAGGAGCATTACTCCCATCTACAAAAGCACTACCAATTGAAGACTGTGAATTGTTTCTGGATAATTTAGGTCTGTTTGCTCCATAAATCAATAGAGGAAGTTTCCAGTGCTTCCGCTGGAAATTTTCAGGTCTTCCAGGAAAATCCTTCTCTAGCACATTAGGCGGGGTGGTCTCGCTATCTTCAACTGTCTCAAAATCGGGTGGAAGTGACCCCACCATAAAATTAGCTCTACAGCTCCTGCTTCTTGTTAATTTCTGGCTTCTTGAACCGGATATACTTGTCGAAAGGGCAGGTGAAGATGAATCATCAGGGAAGGGTCTGACAAGAGAATTGATTGTATTCTGGATATCTTGCATCTTCTGCTCCCAGGCTGCATGAAGAGAACGATCGCCGGTACTATTTGCTTGTTCAAGTAACATTGGTGATGACTGCCGGATGTCAGAATGTCTGATAGTGGAAGCAGGAGGCATTGACAATCTTCCTCCATACGCTGTGTTTGACAAGCTGATAGATTCAAAGTTTCTATTTTCACTAGATTCATCCATCTCAATACATCGAACTTCCTTGCAAAGGTCATCAGAATCTTCTCCTATCACATTTGCAGATTCTTTGCCCCTCTGATGCTGATCAGCAGCAGGCACAGCACAGGATGTAGCATCACTTTCGTTGTCCCTGATGTAGGAATCCTCTATGGCTGATGAGCAAGACACAGAGCTTTCATCTTCGTACGTGTTTCCTTCCACCACCGATTTAGACGGTAGACTCGACACGTCCTGAAAATTTGCAAAATTAAGCAACAGATAAACGAACATCTCTAATGGGTAGTTCAATCATGTTACTTAATACAAACCTTCTGTCTGGAGGTTTTATCACTTTTAATCGTCCTCAGCAGATCCTCAACTCGCGATTGAGCAAGATCACGTTGCTTAGTTAGTTCCCTCACTTCTTTCTCTAACTGCAGATTTTAACCAGATAAAATATGTGAACATTCTACAAAATGTGGTCACACCTAATTGAACTCCACTCCAATAACACTTTTTCAGATTGAAGGAATTTGGCAAATAAAACACTTCAATAAACACTCGGGAACTTTTTCTGTAACAACAAACAAGGATGCTTTAATTCCGATTACATGGAAGATAACTGAATAAAGAATAAGTGAACTCAGCAGTTAGATGATGAAAGCCTTGGCATGAGTGGGGACTTTTGCTGTAACATGAAAGCAAGGATGCTTTGATTCCGGTCACATGCAAAATTACTGAGTGAGGAATAAGTGAAATCAGCAGTTAGATGAAAGTCTTGGTATGAATAGGAAGTAGATTAACTATTGGTCTGCCAGATTCAATTCAACGGATAGAGGTGACCAATTTAAAATCTGCTAGCTGAAATTTTCAGAACACAACCATAAGCACAAGAGCAACAGTAGGAAAGAACACACACCTTTTCAATATGCTGGTCTTTCTTTCTCAGCAATGACACATGATCACAAGTAGTTGTAGGAGTTTTTAATTCACTCTCTAATCTAGCCAACTCTTTCTGCAAATGCTTCACCAATGCTTTGTCAGACATGACTACATTGACTTGTGCATTAGTGGACACTTCTTTGGCACAACAGGCAAATAGAAGTGTATTTCTAGATTGTTCTACATGGCTTCGTGCAGGGCTCAAGGTGCAGATTATGGCAGTCCTTGCATTGCCTCCCAAAGCAGGTTGAAGGATACGAGTTAGCTTAGAATCTCTGTAATTTACATGCCCGTGTCTTCCCTTGCTGCAATTGAGGAAAGCCGTTACGCGCACAAGTAAATGTAATAGAGAACTCAGGGATGAATTAAATGCTCAAATCTAGCATGTATAAACAAGCGAAAAAGTAACGGAAAAAAATGAACCCATCACTGATAATGCAGTTAAGGTCATTTCATGAACTGTTTCTTGAAAAAGTAAGGTACTGTTGAACAAACACATTTCATGTAGCAAACAGTATTCAATAGCATAAAAATCTTCACTAATCTGAGAGACCCAAAAAAAAAAAAGAAATCCTCAACTTTCATTGTGGACAGCAAAAGTGAGTTACATGTTTATTGATCATACACACATGTAGTTTAGTGCAGCAAATCCAGATTAGAAAAACCAAGCAATCAACCTTAGCTTGCGGATAACAGTTCCCAAAGTCAACAAACTACGATTAATATGACAGCCTTCTTTCAATCGCTGCCCAACTGACAGCGCCTGAGATGCACGTTCACTTCCTGCCAGATCAACAAAATTCTGCATTCAAAAATCATAAATTCGCCATCAGCAATTCATGCGTCAATGTCAAGAATGTAAGATAAAATCGTAAAGTAAACTATTTGATGCATACCACACTAGCAGAAAGAGTTGTTTTGTTGTCCTTCCCTATAAACTCACGAGCTGAACTTTCAATTGTCTGAAGAAAGAACCAAGAAAAAGTATAAGAAGGAGACACATGTCCTTCCAGGATAATGAATAATATTTTACTATTCTAGGCAGAGAGACGAAAACATGGTAATACCAACTTTATCAAAAAAAGACAAGAAGGGAATACCAGTCTAAGAATTTGATGAGACCTGGAGCTATTTTCATTAAGATAAGTCTCCCCAATTTGTCTTTGAGCTGCAGAAAGGCCACGTTACTTTTAACTTCTGGTTAAAACATCTATAGGTACTAATTCATCTCAAAAAACATCTATAGGTGCTATATTACTACTATGATAAAGTCTAAAGCATAGAGTTGGAGATTTACACTACCTTCACAGATGGACAAGAGCTCTTTCAGATGGTCCCAGTCCCTTAAAGTTTCTTCTGTCAGTTTCTCAATAATGGTCCCTTTCTGCAGAACTCGAAAATCATTAGAGAACTTCATCTGCTCCCTGTTAAAAGTTAAAACTAAGAAACAGAAACTCACCTCAGGATCATCAAGCAGCCTTAGTGGAGTACTATCTGAGCTGAGGAGGTCTCGAACAACTTCATTGTAGATTTCCATAGCAGAAAACTTCAAAACAAAAGCTCTTTCCTCGTGCTGGACAAGAGAAGGAAAAATCATGTTTGCAACAAATAAAGGAAAACCAAAAGCGGATCAGATAAAATTTCTCATCCACAAGTTAGAATATGATGTGATGCTATAGGGAGCAAACAGATGATATCAAAGTAAACACTAAATTACCCTTTGCATATAATCATATATGTCTGTCACTGTAAACTCTGTAATTCCATTCATTGTGTATGTCTTTCCACTGCTTGTTTGCCCATACGCAAAGATAGTTGCTGCATAATATGTTTAGGTAGTCGTATTAATGAGTTCTCTTTCAAATGATAGGAATCTACAACAAAATGTGGAAGGCATATAATTGGGACACTCACAGTTGATTCCACTGACAACAGAAAGAGCAATGTCCTTCGTTCCTCCCTCATACACTTCCCTTGTTGAGCAATCACCCCTATATACCCTATCTAATCTCAGAAGAGAAGAGCAAGATGATACGTGTAGTATCAGTAAATCATTTTTAAATGTTATTTAAGCTAAAACTGAAATTTATCCCAGTAAATGTAAATGGTTCTACAGAGTAGAACGGCCAACCAAGGATGTGATCTCAGACCAGTTTGCAAGCTAAAATATCCAGATCTAAACCTCAACATACCTCTCACTAATTATTTCCAAATCTAAAAAGATCAGTTCAAAATGCAAAGGCTGAAACGGGGAACTTCTTACCAAAGGTATAAGCAGTAGGCAATCCAGACCGTTCCTGGAGACTGTTCCTGTACAAAATGGTGGTCTCATTGATACACTCCCAATCTGAAACTTCACTCCTCACAATTTCCTTTTCACTTAGAGGCCTCAGCCTTACCAATACCAGGATCTTCTCTTCACCGCCCAATGCAGCCCCTTGCATTTTCTCCCACTTCTTCAACTCTTCCCCACCAATAGCTCCCATCCCAAAATTTCTCCCCTCTTCTCTTTGTAGCGACCCCGATCAGATAGCCAACAATAGACCCATGATTCGAGGTCTCAGACGGAAAGGTAAAAAGAAGCCAAAACGTCTCACTGTCTCATAAACCCTGCTGCCAACAGAAAAAGGAAAGACAGTTAGAATGTTTGAGACATGGTGGTTGTGATTGCTAAAATAACACAGTAGCTATTGACCCCAGGGAACTAATTGTAAAAAGAATTTAAAACAATTAACACCACACGATTAGGTAGGTTGATTCATGGGTTAGTTGTGATTAAGCACTTTGCTTAAAAACCTTAATACCAAGTATTTTCAAGACCTAAAATTCCATGAAAAGCGCCATGACTCAATCCACATTACTTTGCTTAACAGGGACCAATAATGGGACCCAAGTATGCTTCAAGACCAAGTCTCAGTACTATTCTAAGTAGTTTCCACAGTAGCTCTGAAGCTTGGAACTTTCAGCAATGGTGGACCCCAAAACCTAAATAAAATACAAATAGTATCTTTTTTCATTAAGATAAAGTATCTAAACAACAAAATTTTGTATACAATTGTTGATATAAAAGAGGAATCACATTGAAAAGAAAAAGTTCACTGTTCACCTCCTCTGCCGTATCAACTGAAAAGTAGCAACCTGAGAGATTGTTGCGATTTAACGGTCACAATGTTCTCTGCTTCAGCTTCAATTGTTCTGCTGAGATTTAAATAAATAAATAAAATATAACGTTGAGCAATCCGAGATACCGTATTAAATTATCGCAATAAAAACTGTAAGATTCTAACGGTAAAAAGATCGGTTTATTCAGATTGACAAACTATAACCTTGTTCTTAATAAGATTTCAACGGTAGAAAATATATTAAAAGAACAAGATCGAGATTGTATGATATTCAGCAAAGCCTGCAAATTAATTATTTTTTTAAGGAAAACCATAAAAAAGCTTGAAAAATTAAAAATCCTTTTTCTGATTATAAGAAACAGAGTGTGAACTTGAAGCTAACAGAATACTGAAGATGAAGCTTTACGCGTCGAATAAAGTCAATAATTATTGAATGAGTAAAACAGAAAAGAAGTGTAGCAACAAAGGCAAACTCATAAAACTTTCAGATAGAATAGTAATTAACGGAATCTTACCTCCATTGTTAAATTTTCCATGAAACAACAATTACACAGAAAATAAAACACACACTGAAACACGCAGTCACACACGATTTACACTTCTGGGAACTGCAAAAAATCAGATATGGGAGCAGTTTTATGGATCGGAGGGAGCGTCAACGTCTTTTTTTCGTGTGACGGTGAGGATTAATTGTAATGACAAAATTACCCTTTCTTTGTTTTCTCAAAAAAGAGTTACTGGATATGAACCACGTGACCACGTGGCTCTGGAATATCGGTGCATAAAATACGATGCTTAATTACAACGAGAAGAAAGTGTGATTTTAATCGTATAGTTATGTGACACGTGTCAGTTTTCTGTAGTGGACCACTAAACGGCTCGAGTGAGAGAAACTGTGAGATTAAGGAAACTATAAAACCTTGTTTATTTTAGGGAACATTTTGAGATCTTATTTTAATTTATTAGTATTTCCCTCATTCGGTCTTCTCCTACCAAACAGAACTTTAATTTATTGGGGACCTTTTAGATTTAATTTCACGATTCTATTAGTATTTTATTACGACAAAACATTTGTCAAAATTAGTATGACTTTTGTCAAGTAGCGCACGATACTTAGAATCATATTCCTGTTTGGATTCCATCCGATCCACAATAAGTGACAATTTTATTTTTTATTTTGATCCAAAATAAGTATCCATTTGTATAGTCAATAAAAATTTAATTTTAGTTTTCCAAAATTTGCGCTTATTTATATTTTTCAATGTATCAAGATAACAATTATTTAAGGTTAATTTATTGAATACATCTTATTTTTCTCTAGAAGTTTATATTTCTTTAATGGGTGTACCAAAGGTAAAATGGTCACTTATTGTGAACCAGATGAAATATTATAATTCTTATCTTTCGCCCGAAACGAAATTGGATAAGAATCAAATCATATAGTTCTAATTTTCGGTATGTATAAAATATCTAGATACCTATAGATCACAAACACTAAGGGTGAAAAATAGATTACAAACACTATAAATCAAAGTTTTTTACACCTATTATTCAGATGATATTAAAATCATAATCAAATAAAAGATTGTTTAACTTATCAAATAGATTGTAGTATCATATAAACAAGAAATAAAAACATAGTAAAAGGTCACAAGCTAAAAAAAACCATCATTTGAACAAGTAACTGAAAGCCTCAAAGGAGATTCCCGAGTAGTTGAGACATAGAGATAGCAACATGAAGATCTCATGTTCATACTTAAATATTAGACAGCGTTCTAGTGTAAAGTCATATGTTACAGTTTTGGTAGATAGGTTTAATATATGTTTATGGTGTTGGGCTAAAATAATTCAAAAATATTCTTGATATAGTGTGATATTGCTCGTTTTGGGCCAAATTCGTACGATTTCTCCCAAAAAAACCTCACACTATTAAGAGATTTTATACCTTATATGTATCAATTTTTTAATTACTAATGTGAGACTTTGTTCGCACACCCAACAATCTCCTCCTCAAACTAAGTTCCACGTGGCCTGCTACCGCTCCTTCGAATTAGGTTCCACGTCGCACGAGTCCATTTTCAAGATTTTCTGTGTGCCACCCACTTGTTAGACTTTATGGCAACCGAAGCTCACAACTTATTTTTCCAAAAAAGTATGGGGCCTTTTTGTTAAACTAATTAAATAAGAAGATAGAGAGTAAATCCTAGTTAAGGATAATTAATTCTAAACTGAGATGAATAACATGAATAAAAAAATACATTTGAGTATAAATGCTGGCAATGATTATGGCCAGATTTAATAGTATGAAAAAAGATGCATTAAGTAATATTAAATGGCAATAAAATATAAATAAAGGAAAAGATTCACCAATCTTGAGTGGGGCGGATCCTCTTTCATTTGATAAAGATGAATGATAGACAAATACAAGAATCTTAGGACCATTTTTCGGATCTGGTGGAGGGTATGGGATAACAGATCCCCTAATCTCTTTAGAAAGATGTGTTTATATATTTTCTAGAAAAAAAAGAGATCCCTCTCACAGAAGTCCCCCTCCCTTCCTATTTATAAGGGAAAACCCCTAAAAAAGAGTGTAATTGGAGGGAATATTCAGTAGAATATTCTATTTGAAGATTCCAAAGCAAAACTAGTTTTTACTTCATCTGCATTGCTTGACCTCGGCCTTATAGATCACTGCTCGGCCTCGGTCTTATTGATCAATCTGATCCGCAGGTCACTCATGATGGTTGTCTCCGCATGTCGAATTTCTCTGATTTGATTTTGACCCATACAATTAGTCCCTCCGCTTATCGAGGTCGTCTTTTGGTCGAGCTCGGTGAGCGGACTTCTTTAATCGTAATTCGAGAAATTCGGATGGGGAGGTCGAGTAGTGAGGATCAAGGCTGAGGGTGTCGATCTTCGGGTCAAAGTGGTATCCCCGAGGGCTGAACTTGAGCGGAGTTCGATCAGGGCCAATGACTCGAGTGGTGAGTTGATCGAGAAGATGGGAGAAGGCCGACGAGGCCAGGATGGCAGCGTCGAAGGAGGTTATTCGCGTCCCCGGATCTGGACGGGCGATTCGGCCCTTGTAAGATGCCTTTTTTGATACTTCTTTTGATTTGGAAAGCTACTTTTGCTACTTATTCCTGATTCTTTTTTTTCTTTTTCTCGAGTGTTTTCCTCGATTGATGGTTTCAAAGGAACCGTTGGTAGTCGTTAATTCGAACGTGGTCGAGTTCAAACGTTGCCATATTTAACTCGAACGAGGTCTAGATGTGAATCAAGTTCGAGCTAGGTCGAATGTGAGTTGAATTCGAGCAAGGTTGAATGTTAATTCGGGTGAGGAGGTTGAATGTTAATTCGAGTGAAATCGAATGAGAGTTAATTCGAGCGAGGTCGAATATTAGTTAATTCGGACGAGGAGGCGGAATGTTAATTCGGGCGAGGAGGCCGAATGTTAAGTCGAGTGAGATCGAATGAGAGTTAATTCGAGCGAGGTCGAATATTAGTAAATTCGGGCTAGGAGGTTGAATGTTGACTCGGGCGAGGAGGCCGAATATCAATTCGAGCGAGGTCGAATTTTTATTTGGGCGAGGAGACCGAATGTCGATTCGAGCCAGGTCGAATTTTTATTTAGGCGAGGAGGCCGAATGTCGATTCGAGCGAGGTCGAATTTTTATTCGGGCGAGGAGGCCGAATGTCGACTCGAGTGAGGTCAAATTTTTATTCGGGCGAGGAAGCCGAATGTCGATTCAGGCGAGGAGGTGAATGTCGATTCGGGCGAGGAGGCCGAATGTTATTTCGAATAAGATCGAACGAGAGTTAATTCGAGCGAGGTCGAATATTAGTTAATTCGGGTGAGGAGGCCGAATGTTGACTCAGGCGAGGAGGCCGAATATCAATTCGATCGAGGTCGAATTTTTATTCAAGCGAGGAGGCCGAGTATCGATTCGGGCTAGGAGGCCGAATTTTGACTCGGGCGAGGAGGTCGAATGTCGATTCGAGCGAGGTCGAATTTTTATTTGAGTAAGGAGGCAAAATGTCAAATTGGGGCAAGGAGGCCAAATGTTAATTCGAGCGAGGTCGAATTTTTATTCGGGCGAGGAGGACGAATGTCGATTTGGGGAGGAGGGCGAGTGTAACTTGTGTGATTGATACAGCGTTGCTTTGGCGAAAATGCGGGTGAGCATCATGCACTTATGCTTTGCTTACACATATCGGAGGGATTTACATATTTTCCGGACTGGCAATCTAGTCCCAGTCTATATGGTCTCTTAGCGACTTCAAATTTTTTTATATATGATGGTGATCGTTCCTTGTTCGCTTATATGGGAGAATGCTCCTGCTTCTATCCCACTTAAAAAAATAGTCAGTTAAAACCAAATGAAATCGTTCGTTACCTCGATTTGATCGGTCGACAAGTGGAGGGGAGTGACCACGTTTCCTTCTCCGGTTATGCTTTTAGTGGCCGTTACCAATTTTGGCAAGGTCGTCCGCTTTGATATTCTGTGCTCGAGGGATTTTGTCGAGATGGCATTCGCTGAACTCAAGTAAAGGCTTGCAGACCTCAGCATGGTATTTTTGCAGTATTTGTTCCTTGATTTGGAAAGTCCATGTGACTCGATTGACAACGGGCCGAGAGTCGCACCGTCTCTCGTTTTGAGTTTTTTCAATGGAAATTCATAGTATCATTCATAATCAGTAACCAAAACTTAATAATTGTACTGATGGTAAGAAAACAGGAGCTAAAGTAGCTACAGTTTATCAGCAGAGTGTTTAACGTTTTAAATGGCTAGAACTACATCCTCTATATTCCTTCTTCATAGGAAAGAAGCTCTGAAATGTTTGACATTACACTGATATTGTTGTAGGGTAGCAAAGAAGCCGATCAACAAATGCTTTTCTATGATTAGTTATCTTCCACTTCATGATAGACTGCCGTACTAGGAGATATCCACTATTAACAGAACGTGGAACCAGAATTGAATTTTAGATCTAGAGAAAACTAAAATTTTAACTAGAGAATCCACACAAACGGCGGCAAATTGTTGTACCAAAAAGTATGAGACCTTTTTGTTAAGCTGATTAAATAAGAAGATAGAGGGTAAATCCTAGTTAAGGATAATTAATTCTAAATCTGAGATGAATAACGTGAATAGAAAAATACAGATGAGTATAAATGCTGGCAATGATTGTGGCCAAATTTAATAGTATGAAAAAAGATGCATTAAGTAACATTAAATGGCGATAAAATGTAAATAAAGGAAAAGATTCACCAATCTCGAGTGGGGCGGATTCTCTTTCATTTGATAAAGATGAATGATAGACAAATACAAGAATCTTAGGACCCTTTTCGGATATGGTGGAGGGTATGGGATAGCAGATTCCCTAATCTCTTTAGAGAGATGTGTTTATATATTTTCTAGAAGAAAAGAGAGCCCCCTTACAGAAGTCCCCATCCCTTCCTATTTATGAGGGAAAACCCCTTAAAAAAGAGAATAATTGGAGGGAAGATTCCAAAGCAAAACTAGTTATTAATTCTATCTGCACTGCTCGACCCCGGTCTTATAGATCACTGATCGGCCTCAGTCTTATTGATCAATCCGATCCGCAGGTTACTCATGACGGTTGTCTTCACATGCCGAATTTATCTGGTTTGATTTTGACCCATACACAACTGACTTCTTCTTGTGCGGGCATTCTCAAGTTTGTAAGGGCAGTGGCAAAGCCAGGAATTTCCTCAAGGGTGTTCAAATTTGTAATAAGTAAAAAAAATCCGACCAAGGGTGTTCAATATATGTTATGTACTTCTAATACCTAATATTTTATTTATATATGCAGTGTAATTTTCCGATAAAGGGTGGTCAATTAACCACCCTGACCAAAGTGTGGCTTCGTCCCTGTGTAAGGGTAAGTAAATCGAGCCCCGCACCATCACTTTGCCATGATGTTGTCTATTTTTTGCCAAGTTCGCATAATTTTTCTGAAAAATTCGTCACATTATTAATTAAGAGATCCTTTTTATATGTAAGTTCATAATCTTTTCAGCTATTAATATGAAATTTTGTTCGCGCACCCAATGCGTGGGTTCTAGACCTCTAACAGGCATGTTAGTAAGTTCATTCATTTTTTCACGTAAAACTAAAACTCTAGCAAAAATTGAATTGCAACAGACATGGTAGAGACTCGTGCATGATTTTGAAATCAAATTTCTTGAAGATCTTGCTAATATTTGTCTTACGTTGAGATAAAAAGTCGAATCAATCCATATGCATGGATACTGTATACGGTAAAACCGGACCCATAAGCCGGCCCGATTCTCGATAAAATAAATCGAGTAAGGAATGCGATGACGAGGAGCCGAATAGGGTAAGGGATTCATCGAGGCAGGCATCGAGGCACGACTCTGCCCTCGAGTATATTAAGGCCATAACCTCGGGATCAGTTCAAATCCCAAAAGACTTCAAAGAGCATTATTGGGCAATCGAACACGATTAACCGAAGGCCATAATATCCGTGACCAACCGGCGGAAGGTATCGACGGGAATCCAATAATTAGCTAACAGGAGATTTTTACCTTTTATGGAATTGTACCTAGAGTGGGATTATCCTACTATATAAAGGGGGGTCTGATTATTCATTTAACACATTGTTACACGCATCCCAAAATAATATATTATTTAAGACAATTTATCGTCTGTATCGAACTAATCCACGTATCCTTAAAACCACTAATAAATTTAATTGTTATATGTTTTTTAGGATAAATCTAACTAACAATTTTCCTCGAGAAAGCTAAAAGTGATAAGAAAAGGAATTAGGAAAAGCTCAAGTGAGTATCCATGCTCTTTTGTCGGTTGAAACAACTTCCTTTAAATTAATTAAATTATACTGATAATGCCTAAAAAGATATAAATCTATTCCAGAAGATTTACAAAAATGTAAAAGTTTTCGATGTACATTATATAAATATATTCCAAAAGATGATAAATTCACCTCTCATCAGAAGGAAAAAGGAAACCTTTGTTCTCGAGATTTAGAAGTGCACACCTGTGCTCATTTCCCAAAAGGAGATCAAATACATCATTACTATATATGTTGTGATAACTTGCTAAGATTTAGCTGAAAGGATTTCGTTAATATAATTGTCAAACCCGGCATTCACGCATCAGTGATCGCTTCACCTGTCTAGTACAAATTCAATATACTTGCTGGAACTTTTATTTTTCAATACTTATTTGTTGCAAACAAGTCTATAGTTGAAAAGTGAAAGGGATACCACCAAACTATAGGTGACCAAAGTATCTGGTGCAACGGATGAGGCTGCTCTTCCCTTAATCAAAAGTTTCAGGTTCGAATTTTGGGTATGAAAAAATATTTAGTAGGGAGTGCTTCCTCCGAATGAAACCCTACGCTACATGAATTCGGATATAGTCGGACTCCAATACAAATATCGAACACTGTATAGGAAACCAAAAAAAGAAAAGTAAGAGGGGTTGAAGATAAAAAAGCAAAAGTCCACATGGTTTAAGTATGAGACATGCTCCCCTTCGTGACACCCACCGCAATTTTCTCAGCCTTTATACTACAACTGAAAAACATCAATTACTAACGAGGTTTGTGGTGTAGTTACAAGTATTTCTTTTTTATTTATCGGATGTGTTGGGAAAAATTTAAAAATAGTTAGATTTATAAGTGATTATTAAAAATAGGCACAATTTAAAAGTAATCGAAATTTAGTTATTTTTTATATAAAGATAAATCTGTAAGAAAATACTGTTCAATATCCGAAAAATATTTCAGCATAAGCATTCTGGAACTCCAGTATATTATATTGTTCCAACAAAGTATACTGGAACTCTAGTATATTAGTATACAGGTCCAGCATATGGTCATACACAGGTGAGCCGAACTCCAATATATTATGTTGGACCAGTCTCTGTTGCAGCAAAATAATATCTATTTTTCAATGACTTTACAAACGTTGGCTATTTTTGAATGGTCAGTCCGAAAGCTAGCTAACCTGTGCTATTTTTACGAGGTTTCTAGTTCGAGCGATAAGTATGAAATCGTCTTTGTTAGGAAGTATTTTATTTCCAGTGTGGAACTTTCTGATGCAAATGTAAATTTAATCGGATAGTGAAACTAGAAAATTTACTAAGGATTGTCAATTGACACCCCTTTAACATAAGGTGGCTCCACCACCGGTCCTACTGTGGATTCCAAACAAGAGTGAGAAATCAATTAAGAAATTCATTCTAAAATGGTTTCTGGAGCCCTGACATTATGATACTAGGTGAAGTGAAGGGAAATAAATGAGTTTAGAGGAATGAACACAACCTGATTTGACCGATCCAATCTTTTTTGGAATTCCAGGAAAACTGTCAGCTGCTGCTCTTCTCTTTGGGTGGATATTTTATGTTGAGTATTATGTGTTTATTGGATAAATCTCCCACCGTATAATAACCTACAAATCGCACAGAAAGTGTAAACTGCACTAGTCATTGAGTCAAGTCTTGTGCGTCTGGCTCATACTCAGACGATATTGAAGATGAATCGGACTCCCATACGCCACGTGGATAACACCCTTCCAAACCAACTGGGCCATCCCTTCGGGACAGATCCAATCTTATACACACAAATTATAATTAAAGGACTATTTCAATCTACCAGTTGGTGAGATAAGTAATCCTCCAACAGAAACCATCTTATTATTATGATGATGATGTTAGGTTCATTCGAAAAGTCAGAAACCATCTTTTTTGTTATAATTCATTGCCACCAGCAGCAGCACCATTTGACGCCGAACAGCAAAATATATAAAATATTCTTAATTTTCCTAGGTAGAATCTGTTTAATTCAACAACAACAAGAAAAGGGTGCTGAGAATTTTACAATATCAAATAAGTCAACTGTGGCTCTACATATTTTTCAAAATATATTAATTACCAGCATTAACTTCTACTTCATCCATTCCCTTCTACTAGTCCAATGGTCAAGTAAAACGGAAATTAATCCATTTTTGCAGTAATCGTGTCAAATCAAAACATAAAAAGGTAAAATAATAATAATAAAATTGTCATGTCAGACAAGTGCAATTAAAATAAGTGGAATGGACCAAGCAAGTATATATTTAATCAATGGCTTCTTTGAAACTATTTGACTTTATGTCTTTTCATTTTCAAATGCCATAATTAATCTCTCGACCCTCGATACATTTTGGGGAGTAATTGCGATAATCAACCCACCTTTTCCCATAGTCAAATTAACGATGAAACGCTTTCTTTTAAAGTAAACGTATTGACGGTATAATTTTTTCCCGATATTATTAATGATATTTAAACCTATGTATTATGTTAATTTTTATTTTTATATAACTAGGCTAGTTTACCATTTTGATACGTCAGTTGAAGCTTGAAAACCTTGTTTAAAGATAAACCCAAAACTAATCATTTTCTTAATGGTGTTAGGTTGATTAAGGCTACCACGTTAGGAACGGGTTGTTATACTAACATAGCTATGTCTGTTGGTGGTCGCTTAGGCCTTAGATATGGTTTGCATTTATTAATTTAGGTGGATAAGCTGTTATTATTCGTAAAGAATTAAGTATTTAGTATAGATTGGTTTTCTTCTGTAAAAATTATGACATTTATAACATACGTGAATGTATTTGTGGTAAATAAATAATACACGTGGAATTATATTTTAGCTGACAGAGTATGACACATGGAACAATGAGGATATGACAACTGACATATTACATTTAAAAGATATGTGAAGCACAAGAAGAACGAGTCAAACACCCACGGGATAATGAAGAATCAACGTTCTAATCTAAATAGCTATTGAAGAGGCACAAGCGGAATGAATCAAGACAGAAAAGAGGGAAGATTCACGAACCTACAACTAATGAGGAAGGGGAATCAGAATCGTTACAAGATCCTCATAGACAGTTACGATTACCAATCATAACAGGCAATCAATACCATTAAAGTTCATAATGATTCCACCATAAATAGGAAGAAACGTTATATTTGTAAACTTCTATATAAGAGGAGAGAATCTCATTTGTAAGGACACATTCTGAGTATTAAGGAAATATATTCACTTTTTCTTGTTTATTTAGTACAATCAACTACTCTTTCTTATTTTTTTCTAATTTTATTTCCTTTTAAACGAATCACAGAGAAAGTGAGGAATTATTTGGTTATCAGTAACTCGAGTTCTTCTAAAAATTGACTTTGACTAAAATCTTATTTTTTGGTTAAACAATGAATCCAAAATTTAACCAATAAACACCGAATAAACTTTATTCGTTATGCGTAAACACGAAATAAACTTTATAAATTCTGTAGTTTCCCCAGAAAATCAAAAGTTTATAGCAGTTCCATAAAAAATACCCCTAAAAGAATAATGATTAAATTTCTGCTGTGTGCGGATTCAGGAAAGGAGAATCGTGTCCAGTCCGCCAGAGATTTCATGAACTAATTTATATGGGCCATATTAGGGTGTCTTTAAAGGTAGGGCGAAGTGCACAAACAATTACTCTTAGGGCTGCTATTTAGGGATTAATCAATACTTATTTTGTCTGAATTGAACTACAACTCAAGATAATATAGGATATTTGTGTCCGGAATAATTGAAACTCAAGATGCATTGGCTAATTCTTAAATAACATCTCTTTAAAATGGCTACCTAATGTTATTTCTACGCCAAGGTAAGCTTCAGAAGAGAAATTTTGGACCAATTTATTTGGGCCATATTAGTTGTTGGAAGAAATTCAAACATAGCCAGATTTACAAGTGGTCATTCAAAAATAGTTACAGTTTCAAAAGTAATCGAAATTTAGCCAGTTTTCGTGTAAAGATAAATCTGAACGAAAATGCTTTTCAAAATTCGAAAAATACTCCAGCATAATATACTGGAATTCCAATATAATATACCGGTCTATCATAATATGCTGGAAGTTTATACATAGGTGCTCCAATCTCTAGTATATTACGCTGAAACTTTTCGCGTGTTTGAGTTCCAGCATAATATGCTGAAAGTTCATACACATGTGCACCGATTTCCAGTATATTATGCTGGAACTTTCTGTGTTGCAGCAAAATAGTAACTATTTTTTAATAATTTTATAAATGGTGGCTATTTTTGAATAATCAATCCGAAAACTGGCTATTTTTACGTCTAAGAATGTAAGCTTGAGAAGGCCTGTTGGCTCCATATATCCAATGTTAACAATGGGCCGGAGCACCTAAGAATACAGGAGAAGTGCACAAATTGGATGATTTGAGGCCACTGTTTATTTTCTTCCCATTTAAGAATGTTTTGCAAAAATAATACTTATTGGAATTGCACTAACGAGAAATAATAAATTACACTTGTTCAGTCGTTCACAAGTTTAGTCGGATGGGCAAATTTCGTATGAATCGTTCAATTGTTTAAGTTTTACCGAGCAGCCATAACTTAGTACTATCTCCATTCTACCCATTTTATCAAATTATTCACAAATTTTTTAGATGAGCAAATCTTTCATGCGTGTTAAGTTGTGACCTAAGTGTTTCTGAGTAACTACCTATTTATTTATCCACACACCTTTTAGAAGTACATAAGTTAAAATCTGACCCATGCTTTTGCATTTCAGTTGATGAAAAACCTTTGTCTTCATTATCAGATTTGATCAAGCACTCTGGTAACGTTTTGTTCTTTAGCTTGATGGATGTGTGGGTATATTAGGTTGTATAGAATTAGGAATGAAGTTATTCAGGACAAGGTGGGAGTGACACCTGTAGAGGCAAAGACGTGTGATGCAAGGTTGAGATGGTTCGGGCATATTAAGAGGAGAAACACAGCTACCCCAGTCAGGAGATGTGAGATGTTGACCTTGGGAGGTGAGAGGATGGGCAGAGGTAGGTCAAAGAAGTCTTGGGGAGAGGTGACAAGGCGGGACATGGCACAACTTGAGCTAACCGAGAACATGACCCTAGATAGAAGGGTGTGGAGGTTGACGATTATAGTAGAAGGTTAGTAGGTAGTCGTGTGTTTCCCTTTGTCTTCTCTAGTTCGATAGTATTGGTGTTAGTACGGTACCCTTTTTTCCTTAGTTTGCTATATTCGCATGTCCCGTTCCGTTATTACTTACCATCGATAATTCCGTAGTTTGCTAACAGCTTCGTTCATATCCTCGTTTGCTGCCTTGGATTTAATTTTCTAAATATATTATCTTACTATTAATTGTTATCGGTACCCCTTTCATATTCTCTGTTGCTATTTTCGATTAGTTTTATAATTATTTGTGTTGCTATTATTTGCTATCAACACTTTTTTCACCTTTTTTAGCCGAGGGTCTATCGGAAACAGTCTCTCCGCCCTTCCAGGGTAGGGGTATGACTGTGTAGATCCTGCCCTCCTCAGACTGCACTTGTGAAATTATACTGGGTGGTTGTTGTTGTATTATACTTTCAAACCATATACTATTATGCTTCTGACAATACTCGAAGCAGTGTTTTCTGCTTCATCCTAAAGTGACTACTTTAAACGACGATAACACTAATAAATTCAGTGTGATCACATAAATGGGGTTTGTGAAGGATAATATGTATTACCCCTACCTTATATAGACAAAGAGGTTATTTACGATAAGACCCTCGGCACAAACTACTTTGTTTTCCAAAAAGAAAAGGAAAATTCTTTTCAAACACAAGTACAATGAACTAGGTAATTTCAAACGAATCCTACTTGTCTATAAGACTATAATAAATCGTCTCTCCTAGACTTAGGTAGTCATATTGACCAAAGTTTTAAATGGAAAATTAAACTATGAATCGATGACATATTGAGTACTATTAGACCATCAAATATAGTTGGAACAAGTGTTAGAAATCTAGAAGGCGGATAAAAAAGAAGATGTTGGAAACACTGTCATGAATAACTATAATCATTAGAAAACAGAGCGGAGTCGTTCAATAAAAATAATCAGGAAAAAAGACGAGATTTTCATAGCAGACCAATACCCTCCGGTAAAAATAAAATACAATAAAGTTATAGTGTTTATATAAAGAAAGAGTTATACAACACATAACGGTACAACAATAATAACATATTCGATAATTTCAGACGTTGTAGGGTTTGAGAAAAGTAATGTGTACGCAGATCTTATTTCTACTTTGAGAGGATGGGAAAATTATTTTCAATAGACCTTTGGCTCAGAAAAGCAGAACATATAACAGTGTGAATCTACTAATTAATAAAGTGATTAAAATTTACTCTTATGAGATATCAATAGTTTAAGTCTTATAGAAAACAAAAAAATGATAAATGTTTTTTTTTACTGTATGTTTAAGCTTCAATAAATAGAATTATCCAACTTATGTAATAGTGAAAGGTACTCCCTATGTTCTAATTTATATTATATTTTTCGCTCCTTGAGATTTAGACTATGTAAAGTTTAATTACTATTTTAAAATATTTTATCATATTAACATTAAAAAAACTACCACTTATAATATTTTTTGTTAAATATTGTGATATTTGAATTTAATTTTAATGATTTAATTGATCTAATTTAATTTAACATTAAAGGAGGTAATTTAGATATGAAAAAAAACAATATATGTATCTGGAAAAAATAAAATATTCGAGATGTGTTAAATTAAGCCGGACGCTTTTATTAAAAAAAAAGTAAAAACAAAGGTATAAGAAATAAAAATGTGGGACCGGGAGGGAAGGAATTAGTGGGTGAAAATGAGGGAGAGGTTGCTATCAAGACTTTAGAAGCATGTGGCTAAGAATTGTTCATTTGATCTACTTTTGACATCTGTATTTTGGTCTGTGGGCCCAACAACAAAATCTAGAACAATCCACGCTCGCCACGGCTTCTGGATTCTCACGTGTCCAATGGCGATGGGCCATAGCTCCTCTACTGGATTGGTTGTGGACCACCTCCACACAGATAATTTAAAGTCCGTTTGGACATAAGAACTTTTTCGAAGTTAGTGTTTGGTAATAAATTTTTTTGTATTTTTACTTGAAAATGAATTTTGAATTTTTATTTAAAAAACTTTAAAAAATTATTTTTCAAAATTTTCACTCAGATCACTCATAAAACTTAAAAAACAACTCAAAATTATATAAAAGTCCAAGTACAAATTTAATTCTCAAATATTATTTTCACTTGAATTTTTTTTTCACTTTTTTTTGGAATTTACAATTCTTATATCCAAACGCCCACATAATCTGCTTTTGTATGCCAACTTTTCAACCCCCTCTAAAAAAAGAAAAAGGAAACAATTGTTTTGTTTCATTTTTACCTTTTGTTTTTGCTCATTTTAAGGGATAGTGAGTCGGCAAAATAGGACATTTTGAGAAATAAAAAGTAAAATACTCTTGGTGAATTGAAACCTTCAATATGTTTTTAATAGGTAATTTATTAAATTAAAATATAGTGTCTATATAAAATATTTGTATTATCAGTGTATATAAATTAAAATTTTATGTATACTATATGTTTCTTTGTCTCGTACAATTTTGTTTTATCGGTCTTTTAAACGATAGAATAAGTTATTGGTGATGTGTAGGATATTAACTATCTATGTCATTTCCGATTCAATTCTAGATTCTTGAAATCAGTTTATGAAACTTGTTTTAGGCTTCATATCCCATAGGACAAAAGGTTAGGGGACAGTGGGGCACGAGAAAAGGAAATAGATGGTGGTGGCAATTAGGCATATTGGAAACTATCTTTAGTGTACACACATACTCCTCTAAATAAATAGCTACCATCTAATCTCTTAAATTAAAAGTAATCAATAAATATATAGTATGCGCATAATCAATATATACCGACTAGAAAATACAAATAATAAATTTGTGTAACAATCCCTTTTTTAAAAGTATACTTATACTAAGGTTCCTCAGTATAGAAATAACACACGGGCTTAAAATCATAATCCCACATAATGAGCAACGAAATTAACATTTTTTCAATGGTGATGTTCGGACCATTTTGTGCACGCCTTTACTATTACTGCTCTACTAACTACTGCATACCACCAAATTCAGACAGATGAAAAAAAAAAGAAGTGCTATTATGCCTCTACGTTAAAATCATGTAACATACTAATGGAAAGCAGTGCAACCAACAACCAGTGGCGGAGGTTATGTGCCGGGACGGAGATCGGCTGAATTCAGTAATTTTGATTCGAACTCTGTTTTTGTCTTATAAAATTTATTGAATATATATAAATGATTAATTTAAAATTCAGTAACTTTTAACGATTAGAATCCCAAACACATAAGCTTGAAATCCTGGCTCGACCTCTGCCAACAACGTAGGAGGAAATGGCCATCTGCCTGCAAAAGCAACAGCAACCACACCAAATTAAACCATGTAACATTGCCGACTATTTAATGTTTTTTGCAACAAGGGATATTTGGACAAGAAAATGACCAATATCGTAACTGATAGAAAGGTTAATTGTGACTCCGTTTGGATTGACTTTAAAAAAAAAAGGCAAAACGTGACTTTTAAAAAAATTTTAAACCAAAAAATAATAAATTGAGGTTGCAGAGCTTATTGTATTTGGATTATTTTAAGTAGTTTTTAATTTTGCCAGATATTATAGACCCGTTTTACCATAGATTTTGCTAAATGTATCTTTTTTAGCAAATATATATTTCTTTCATAAATTTTATCCATATTTTAGCAAGTTTCCAAATCCCAAAACTCAAATACCAAAACCAGCTCAAGAACTGGTTCTGACCCAAAATATTATTATTACATTATTTAAAAATTACCACAAACTTTTGTATTTTATAAAAGAACCCACCATTTATTATTTTGTAATAATGTTGCTTCGTATTCTCGGTCATCTGATAGTATATTATGTAGTTCATTATAAAAATAATAATTTTGTACCAAATTTATTTATGATCAATACTATGATTTGTGATAATGATAATAAATGTTATTGATAAAGGTATTTAGGTATTTTTGATAGTTTTTCGAACTTATGGGTTTAAGTCATGTATCATATTTTTTTTTTAAACAAGAAGAAATATGTTTTGAAAATTTATGTCCAAATATATTTTTATTTTCAAAGTAAATTACCCGGAATTAAATTTTTCAAAATAAATTTGAGAATATATAATCGAACCCGGCTAAAAAAACTAAAAGAGCTTAAAAGCACGTCCAAACAACCTGTTAAGAAAATGACCAACCTTAGAAGTTGGAAGACTCATAAAGAAATAGTCACCTTTTGATTTGTTTGTTTGTTTATTTATTTGTCCTCCACGCTTTATTTTTTCTCTTTTCCTTTTTTGGTTCTTCATTTCTTCTCTCTTTCCTCCTCCCCTTTAGCATTCTTCCTCTTTTATTAACACTGCTCAACCACCAGTTCTTTCCCCCCTCTTCTTTTCTTTGTCATAACCCCAATATTCTCTTTTTGTCTCCAAAAAACTTTAAATTTGTGTGGTACACTACAAGCACAGTTAGATTTTGACTTTCTTTCGTATATGTTTTTGTTTGGATTAATTGTATGGTTTTCTGGGTAGATGAATCCTAGAAAATGACTTGAAGAGTGAAAAAATAGATAATAAAAAAATATGAGAACCCTTTGTGATGTTTGTGAAAGTGCTGCTGCTATACTATTTTGTGCTGCTGATGAGGCTGCTCTTTGTCGTGCTTGTGACGAAAAGGTATTTATTGAATTCCATTTTCAGTATTTTTTGATTTTTCTGTTATTTGTAACCTTTTATATATGTCGATTTATTTTTTCTAGTTGATGCTTAGATATGGCATTTTTTGTTTGGTACTATAATATCCTGAATTGGTTGATTCATTATTGATCCATATTGTAACTCACGGTTTCTACTTTATGAAATAATACACACTATCTAATTTACATAGATGAAGTTATATACTTTGAGCCTCCTATTCTGTTAGCTTTCAGCAGAGAGGGATCTAGGATTGTTTACATCTTCCACTGCCTGCTCTTCTGGAGTATACAATTCAATGCAATCCCTTTATTCGTAACTGCATCTTTGGGAATTCAACATCCACCCCTTGATCAACCTGAATAGACTAGATGCCTTTTTTTTTTTTGTTCGTTTGATAACAGATTAACAGTGGTGACTGCATCTTGGGTGCACCTCGACTGTTCTACCAAGTACCTACTATTTACCACCGGTAGGAGTGGCAAACGGTTGGGTCGGGTCGGTCGGATATGGTTCGGGTCGAGAAGGGGTAATGAAAAAACAGATAAATTATCCGATCCGACTCATATTTAATACAAATAAAAAACGGGTTAACCGCCGGATAATATGGTCCATGAGACCATGACTTGTTGCATATGATCACTTTTGGGAGAATTCTTAGTCTCCCTAACTTGAAGAACCCCCAATTTGAGGCTTTACAAATGTAAAAGTTAGGCCCATTGGTTATCCATTGGTTATTAAGAAAATGGATACTATGGTTCTTATCCATATTTGACCCATTTTTAAATAGTTCATTATCCAACCCATTTTTTAGTGGATAATATAGGCGGTCAACTATTTTCTTTTAACCATTTTGCCACCCCTAACCACCCGCATAAGTACCGGATACTCTCTCTTCCAAGGCTTAGGCAGTTAGGGAAGAAATTACCCAAATTTCTTTTTGTTTCGGGTGCAGGCGCAGAGCTAGTAGCCCGGCTACGAGTTCGGGCAAACCTAATAGCTTATGCTCAAATAGTGTATTTGTGTCAAAAGATTCATTGAATACTTACAAATATTAAACCAAATTATTAACACTTGAAGTCGTCATTCTAAAATCTAGAACCCATAAGATTGAAATGCTGGCTCCTCCTCTACTCTGGTGCGATTCGACATAACTTCACTGACTGCTAGGCCATAACCTTGGGTGCTAATTGGCTATCAGCCTTTCTTTGGAATGATTCTCTTCATAACACTTTTCTGTAGTTAGAGGTGTATTTTCCAGTGCGTGATTTGGATACTTCTTCATATTTAGCACTCGCTTATTCACACCTCATCTCACCTATTTACCGCCCTTGTACTGATTCTTTGCGTACCAAGATGCTTCTAGTGTTTGGAAACACAAAATGAGAGAAGTTGTAGGATGTTATGTGTCCTTAATAAGGATTGAAGAACTATCACTTTTAAGGAACTAATTTGGTAAAATATAACTGGCACATCTAGTTAATATCTGTTTATTTTCATTTTTTAACTCAAAAGTAGCAATCCGTCTTTATTCTACTGAAAGAAATTTTCTTTTATCTGATAAGGTCCATATGTGCAACAAGCTTGCAAGTCGACATGTAAGAGTTGGGCTTGCTGACCCCAGTAAAATCCAACGTTGCGACATATGTGAAAATGCACCTGGTATGTAGACTCATTTCTTTCTCATTTCCTTATCCTGTTTCTGCTGGTCAAGATGGCAAAATTATATGAAGTATGTGCTTCTTTGCTGGATACTTGGATGTAGCTTTCTTTTATTGTGAGATCGATGGAAGTTCCCTTTGTTTGCAATGTGATATGATTGTCCATGTTGGAGGTAAAAGAACCCATGGAAGATATCTCCTTATAAGGCAGAGAATTGAGGTTTGTAAATTCTTGCTAAGACAAATCCTGGTTCAGGTTCCTGTAGTTTTTAGGGAAAGAGTCTATACTCATTCCGTCTTTTTATGTCATTCTGTAGTTTCCAGGGGATAAATTGGGCCCTTCAAATGAACTAGGATTGCCATCTACTGAACAAGGTGATGTAAGGAGGGAGCCCGCACAGCCCTTTAAGCTCCCTATGATGGACAACCACCAACCAAATAGGGAAACTGCTAAGGCAGCGCTAGAAAATAATGTGAATAGTAGTGTGAAAATGGAGAATGAGTTGATTGACCTTAACTCCAGACCTCAACGGATGCATGGTCAATCGTCAAATAATCAGGTAATCTACTCATTGAATGTACTATTTCACCCTCTTTGTTCAGCCGTCGGTACCAAGTAAGTATTAAATGCAGGAACAAGGAATGGACATGCTTAGTGGCAGCAATCATGAGTCAGTCGGCCTGGTTCCTGATGGACCCTTCAAACGAGAGCCAGAGAAGTGATCAAGGTATATAATCTACTTAATGGATTTGAGTTTGGAATGTCTTTCTTCTCTCAACTTTGTCAAAGTCTTGTAGTATTTTGAATTTTACTTTATGAATTACAATGTGCACATACATAAGCAATATGCCATACTTATTTAAAGATTCTGAAGAAGTGTTTAAAAACGTTAAGGTGCGCTTCAAGGTGGTCGGTTTAAGAAAGATACCTGAGAGCATTTGCACCTTTTAGTTGAGATGTATTTTCACTGCGATTTTCTTGAGTGCCTTACTGGTACTAGGAATTTACGAGATGAGGATTGCGTAACAAGTTTAACAAAAGAGAGCAGGAGTGGAAGAAGGAGAATTGCTTTCCCAATCATTTCAGTTTTTGGTGGATTTCGTGGTAGTGAATTTACAGTACATACATAGTCATAAAGTGTATATGGGTGGTTTCAAATTAGATTGGAAACAACACTATTTTGGTTTTATCAACCAATAAAGGAACAGAACAAACATAAAAAAGTTGTCATCCATGCACAAGGAACATGTTTCTCGCTTTTTTTTGGTAGGGGGGCTTATAAGAATTGAGTTATGCCTAAAGATATCATTCTACTGAGTGCCTTACTGCACAACTCAATTTTTATAAGTTCATTCTGTATAACTCATTAAGAAATAGAAGTAATAACGTACAAAATCAGTTCCTTATTCAGTTCTTTCTTTGAAGATGTTGCACAACTGAAAAACCTGAGCATTAAATAAGATACAGAAATTCTTTCCATGGTTGCATGAAAGTGCCCGGGCACCTGGAAACGCAAGGTTCTCTCTTTCATTGAACCTATCTTCTGGTTCGGCTTCAAAATTGTTTCTTATTATTTAGTATCAAAAACCAAACCATCCCAACAATTTTCCCAGAGAAAAAATTATCACGTATGAAATACTATGTATTACTTTGACTTTTAATTTTCTGAAACTTTTAACTGTTACGCGGCGACTTACCGTGATTCCTTGGAAAGGCAACGTAAGGCTAAGCAACCGATGTCCGTGTGGATACCAACTGAGATCCCCTCCGTACGCTAGACTAGATTGTCAGTGCCGTACAGGAACTACATGGGAATACCCTCTTCCCCTTCATCCCCCCCCCCCCCTTCTTAGACGCTAATTAATGCATTTTTTTCCTTTTTTTTCCCGAATCTTGTAACTAAGACTATGCTTTAAATGCTATTCTGTACGTGGCCTTACGATCCCATGAGATTTTTGCATTTTCCAGCTCTTCTATTTGTGAAGCCTGGTTCATGAAAAATATTTGGCTAGTTAGCTATCCTGAATTTCTGCTGTTAAATTGTAAAGTTATTATGCTCTTCAAGGGGAATGTTGGAATATGATTAGAAATTCGATGCCCTTGCCTTTCATGGATCTGACGTTGCTGGTTCTATCAAATGTCCTGCATGATCCCTCCTCCATTGACCTGCTTTTGAGACATCTAAGCTTATTTCTTTTTTCCGTTTTCTACCCTTTATTTCTTTAATGATGCAAATAATTTTTTACTTTGCTACTGAAATCATTAGTGAAAACCGGGGCCGGAACTTGAATATAGACTCTTGCCTTCCCTCAGCTGGATCTTTGAAGGATAGGGCCTTTGCTCCGACCACTCACATTAACAGTCTGTTTGGTGGTTACCTTTATATCGTAATACTACTTATGCCGTTCTCCTTTGAATTATCTCTTAACCTTTCTTTTGTTCTTCTCGTGGACCCTGGTCTTTCACCATGTAGCCTGTAATAGACCTAAAACCTAGCTTTGTAATAGAATTGTTAGATGTTCGTACCAAGTTTATGATCAATTTTGCTGCACTACTGTTGATGATCTGGAAGTGTTTTTTTGCTTTGACTATATCTGTGAAATTATATCAAAGTGGATTTTATGGTATTAGAATGTTTATTTTTGAACTTTGAACACTTTCAACCGTGGTGTAGTAGACAAATTCTGCTCAGTGTATGTAGCATAAACTTTAAATGTTTCTTATTTCTGTTAAGTGCAGATGTGAGATTGCTGCTGCCCTTCCAAAATTCAAACTTGAATTATGAATTGGAGTTGCCGGCCCTAGCTGAGTTCTGTAAAATGTCAGAGCTTTAAGCAAGGCGAAGCGTTTGAACTAGTCAGGACCAAGTTGAGTTTTCTCTTGGAGTGAAAGAGCACACTCTGAAGTTCATTATTCAACCACTTCCATGCCTATATTTCAAGAAGAGGATCAGAAAGAAGTTCTGCCATCTTTCTTTGAGGAGAGGATAAGGCTGCAATCACCACATTTACCTCTGTATTACTATTTTCTTGTCGTGAGTAATGGGAAAAACAATCTTTACAGATTCAAGACGAACTGAGACACCTTATGTAGTGGTGTCATTCATTTTATTGTAGTTTTTAGTCATGATTTTTTAGTCTCATCTGGTTTGTATTTGTCTCTGTAGCAATTCTGTTATTAGACTTGATAATCATTCAAGAGTAATTGAACCACCCAAGAATCAATATGACTCTCACCAACTTTAGAAAGGAAACAATCTTTCTTTAATATTTCTCAGTATGACAATAATCAGGAAGGTTAAATGCCATTTGATTACAAAGATAAAAAGATGGGACATATGCCATTGTTAATCAAATCTCTATCGTCCACAGTTAATCTCAAAAGCTTCGTTTTGTGCCAACATCTCATTGAATTCATCACTCGTCCTGCTGCTCGACAATATTCACGACCTCAATATAACATCCAATTTAAACCAGCTAATCAGTGCATCCTTTTGATGGCACAAAGAACATAATCTCTAGAATCTTGGTCGAATTTCTGAAGAATAACAGCAGAGAGTTGGTACTCCTTCATCAGCCAATGTCCATCATTCTGATTATTCACGTAACACAAGCTCTTTTTGCATCCAATAATCACAGATGATGAATTTGCCGTATTTTTGTAGTGAACTGATTTACACTTATCTTGTTGTTTCCAACTCCCTTTATTTCCTACCTCTCGCTTGCTTTTCTTCTTCAGCTTTGTAATGAAATAGCGATAATTACTGCTACTGTCGTCCGCATTATCTTCATTACCACAGGGTACGCCGTTATTGTAAATTTCCCAGGGTTCTTCTTCTCCGCCATAGACGTCGATGTTTGTTGTGATAAATCCAGAATCATTCATCTCTTGTTTAGCAATGAATCTCAACAAGAACTTAAGTCGTTCTGAATCACTAGGACGAAAACGATAACCCTCTCGCAACTGCTCCATTCTTGGGTTTTTTTTCTTCTAAAAACAATAAAACTCTAGGTCTGAATATATTCCTATGAATTTATAGATATCTGTAGGTCTCCGTTTTGGAAATAATTAATTGGGGAACAAGTAAGGGTTTCATTGGTTCTCAAATTAATTTACTTCCACCCGAACAAATAGCTATGGTCTTCCTTTTTAACCAACACATATGGAAACTTCTTTTTTCTCTATTCACTTTTACTTGGCACGTTTTTTTACTTTTCACACCCTTTAAAAAATAACAAAATAAAGTACATAATTTACCATGATACTCATATTAATTGATACATATTTTATTAGATTTGAAAAATATTTTGAAATAAGTAATAAATATTGTAGTTAAAACAAGAAAAAAAATTTGTTAAAATAAAAATATAATTTTAGGACCCCGATTGGCCATATATTTTGCCAAAATAAACTTGGATTTTATTTGGCAAACACATGTTAGGCCATAGACTTTGCCTACATTTTGGCAAAATCCCCTCCCAAAATCAGCTCAATAATTGGTTTTGGACCAAAATATCACTATTACATTTTATAAAAATTGTCCCAAACTTTTGTATTTTAAAAAAGATCTTGTCATTTATTATTTTGTAACAATGTTGCTTCGTCTTCTCAGTCATCTGATAGTGTATCATGTAGTTTATTATAAAAATGATATTTTTGTACCAAATTTATTTATGTTCAGGACTATGATTTGCGATAATATAATGAATGTTATTGATAATGATACTGTTGGGTATTTGTGATAGTTTTTAGAACTTGTGGGTATGAATCATGCTTCATGTTTTTCCAAAATAAATTTGGGAAATATGTTTTGAAAACTACTGTCCAAACACATTTTCATCTTCAAACCAAACTTCATCCAAATTAAATTTTTTAAAACAAATTTGGGAATCTATAGCCAAACGTTAGCTTAGTATACTTGTCAAGTAAAAGTGAACAGAGGTAGTATAAGGAAACGTTTTTCTTTTTCTTTTCCTCAAAAGGTATATATTATATTAATGCATAGAATAAACAAGTTGAGCAAAGGTGCCCACAACATCCTTTACAATCCAACTTGGGAAAAAGTTCTCCCAAGATATTTCTTCAACAAAGCTAAATTATGTGCTAGTTTGTTTAGATTCCTAGGAATATAAACAAAGCCTACATGATCAAACAAAGCCGAGAGCTTCAAAATGTCTTCACAAGTCACTTCTATCTTCCATGAAGCAGTAATTTTTTTCCGAATCATGTCAATAACACTCTTTGCATCCGATAGGATCTTCACCTTCTTCCAACCATTCATAAGTGCGCGTTCAAGAGCCCTTCTTATAGCAAGTGCTTCGGCTATCATGGCTTTTCCCACAAACTGGATTGGGGATCCATGGGCATGTAGCAGTTTCCCAAATCTATCCATAGCCGCAACATCAATACTTGCACGTCTAATATCCACCTGTAAACCTTCATCAATAAATAAATAATATGCCATCTTGGTGGTCAGGGGCGGAGCTAGAGAGCCGAGTGCGGGTTTGGTTGAACTCAGTAACTTCGATTCAAACCATGTATTTGTCTTAAAAAATTCATTGAATATGTATAAATTATTAATTTAGAACCCAGTAATTTAAAATAATTAAAATTCTGAACTCATAAACTTAAAATCTTAGCTCCGCCTATGTTGGTGGTTTGTTAGTTGAGTAGCTAAGCAAATCCCATTTTGAGGAGGAGTAGATGAGCAAGTAGCTAATATATCCGTATATTCATTATAATCAAATAATGACTTAGAAATAATATCAATCGAGTCAAACTCTCATGATTAAAGTATCATGCATTCCTAGCTTTTCATATTTGTCACATAATATTAACACTTAAATTTAATAACTCTATTGACTCAGAATATTGTCTAGTATTAGAAATCAAAGTATACCACCAAACTGAAAAATCATTAACTTTGTCCAAGTCAGGCCACTTTATAGGTTATGCTAGTTGAGAGCGGGGACAACTAAACATCATATGCTCAACATCCTCGCTTTCAGTACCACATATGTTACATGTTTTCTCCATACTTGATATTCTCTTAGCAAGATTACTGCTTACTGGTAAGAAATTAATTATTCATTTTCTAAGAAAATGCTAAAGCTTATTTTTAACTCCTAACCTCCACAGAGAATTCTATAACAATTTTGGAAAGGAATGCCAACTAGATTGACCATCTAATCTATTATTAGAGTTCTTACCAAATATTTGCTTTGCTAAACGGTATCCTGATTTAATTTCATAATTTTCCAATTTTGTATAATGCCATATTAATTTATCTATTGTTCCTGTGGTGGAAATTAAGGGTGTCAATGGTTCGGTTTAGCCGGTTATTTTATAAAATTTGTACCATACCAAATTTTCGGTTATTTTATTGTGTATAACCAAAATTAGATTTTTCGAAACCGTCCCATTCACGTTGAACAATTATACATTACGCATATATTATACCTCCGCTAGTTATTTTTAATTTGAGTAAGGTCAATTCTTTATTATTTATTTATTTTGATAGTGTTCATACCGTATCATTTTCCCATAAAAATCTCCAAAAACCAAATAGCGACAAAAACTCTAATACTTGTCCCCACTTGGTTTAACATGTCATGTATATTTGGTTAGTTACAATTTAATCTGTATAAACGTGCATGATGACATTAAGTATTTTTACCACTTTACTGATATCGAAGCTACTTCAAGATCAAATATAGCACAAGACAATTCCAGGTTTATAATTCATTAAACTGGTTAATTAAAAAAGTACAGGTAATCAAAAACAAAAATACTCTTCTCTATGGCTTTACTATTCATTGCATAACTCATATGAGAGAATTCATCATTTCTCTGCTTCACTATAACCATTCAGCTCCATCACCATCTTCTCTTCTCTTCTTAAAACCTTCAGTGCAGTAACTTAGTAGACATAGCCTTTTACAAACATTCCTTGTTTAGCTTCATCTGATTCACCCTCACCTGTGTATTTTCCGAGCTGAGCAAGAGAGTTGGCTTTGGCCCTGGTGAGTAAAGCATCCTGAGCAGCCTTAACGTTCTCGGGTTGTCCTCCCCATGTCTTCAAGCAAGTGTTCTGAAGAGCCCTCGCGTATGAGAACGATACGTGCCATGGGTTTGGAGCTTGGTTCATGGCATTCAAGTTCAATGTTGCCTCAACTTCTGATTGCCCACCAGACAAGAACTGCAACAATATTGAATCTATTAGCACAAGTTAAATAGTTATTTCATACCGTGCCAGTGTTTATGTTAGTCTTGTTGAGTGTTTATTCACTTATTCATCTATATATATCATGGAAAGTCAAATATGATATTGCAAGTGCAAGGACTAATGATTCATATTCTATAAATGTACGGATTCTGTTCCATCTTACACAGTACTTTCCGTTTTAATCTCTTTCGAAAAGAATAACTCTTTGATAACTTCTCATTCTGTCTTTAATGACATGCTTGTATAGTCATAGAAATATCACAAAATGTTTTTAAGGCTACTTGGGCAATGTGCCGACAATCTCTCTTTGTTTGTTAAATTTCATGCCCAGTCAAACACTACCATATAAGATGAAACGTAGGGAGTAAGAGTAACTCAAGTTTCTTAAAAACTAGCTAAATTCATAAAAATAGAGGAGACTTGCCATGATTCCAGGAACAGCTGGGGGGATCCTCCTTTGAAGGAGACTTAGAGTATAGTCCGCGACTTGCTGAGGAGTGGCCCTGTCTTTGCATTCAGCACCAGGGGTGACCATGCTCGGCTTCAGGAGGATACCCTCGAACATGACATTGTTCTCCGCCAAATAGAAGAAGACCTCAGCCCAAACCTTCTGGGCTACCTCAAAAGTCCTGTCAATACCATGTTCCCCATCTAACAAAATCTCTGGCTCCACTATTGGAACCAAACCACTGTCCTGAGAAATGGCAGCGTAGCGAGCCAAACCCCATGCTGCTTCCTTCACAGCTAATGCAGATGGTCCGTTGGGAATGCTCACTACAGTACGCCTGCATAAGGTACCATAAGTTTAGCACATATCATCTTAGACATAACAAAGTCAATATTTTTGAAAATTATGAGGCATTGTTGAATATACCATTTGGCGAAACGTGCACCCTGTTGGTAGTATGCAGCAGTGCGGGAGGCAAGGCCATCAAGACCTTGACACCATGACTCATCATTTGAACCAGCAAGGGGAACCAAACCCTGTTAACAGATATAATGATTAGGGGATTTTGATAGAAATCTCATTTCAGTCCAATTCATCATTAAACTTGAAATCCTCTTATTTAATACTCAGTACATAGGCTGATTAACTCTTGTCTGAGCTAGTTTCAACATATAAACAACTCTAAGTTGAACAAGTTAAAGTTTATTGAAGAGTCAAACGTAAAGTTTGAACACCCTATAACAAGTTCTAGCTACCCATACAGTTACGCCTCAATTCCAAACAAGTTGGGGTCGGCTATACTGATCCTCATGTATCATGTTGTTATGTTTAAGCTCATATGAGACCGATATTATACAAATAAAACAAAAAATAGAAGTTACTTAAAGTTCACTATATATTTTATTGACGTTCGAGTTGTGGGTGTAGGTTAATATACCTTGTCAACTTTGATACCAGGAACAATGTTTTGTTCAACAAGAACATCAACTATTTTGCGGCCATCAACGGTTGACTGGTAGAGAGTCTCCTCGAAAAGAATAGCACCAGAGATGTACTGTCCAAGTCCTGGAGCTGTTACAAGCAGGGTACGGTAAGCTTGGCGGTTAGCCTCAGTGTTTTCCAAACCAATGGAAGCCAAACGTTTTCCACAGGTAGCATTGGATTCATCCATAGCCAAAATTCCGCGTCCTGGTGATGCAACGGTTTTCTACAAGCAACAAACACTTCATTGTTAAAGCCCTTATTCCATTTATGATTTGCTAATTAAAATTCAAGCCGAATTCAACATAAAACTTAACGGATTCAAAATTCTGATTTCCTTGAAATAACTACATTTCAAGGTTATCATGACATACATATTCAAAAGGATTAGTTTAACTAAACCAAGTTATATTACTCTAGGTCAACTTAACTATCAGTAACAAGTTTTTACATTGTAGGTCCACATAACACAAACTCAAAGCTAAGAGTTCAAGTTTATAGAGTGAAAGTGCAAAGAATTTGTATACAATCAAAGGCGTAAAACAATTATTTGGAAACTATTTCAAGCAAATGCACATTCCCCCATTTTCTCCACGGAATAGCTAATTGATGTACCTGAGACGCATTTCCTCTAGCTCCTCGGGAAGACATTATATTAGAAAGGCCAGTCGTCCTAAAATTTAATTTAGCCTTTTCATGCTTACTACAACTAGTTATTTCGGTTTTCTACGAGCAACTTTAACTATAAGCTCAACTCTATTCATTGTTTGGGCAAGATACCACTAATTTAAACTGAACATCTAAAATGAACAATTCATAAGAAGAAATCTTTCAATTTAACCGGTTATAACAGACTATTACTCTATTTTTCAGGTTAGCAAATCAGGCTAGATATACAGAGAACTACATATTATTTAAGCCGATAGCGGAAAAAATGTTTACACTGACATTGCATAGAACTTAAACTCACTAAACTAAAACTTACAGCGGTCTTAACAAGCTCATCAGCATATGGGGAAGCAGCGCGGACAGTGAGAGAAGGAGCATTTGTGGGGTGGCAGCGAACAACTGAGACAGAAGTTTGACGAAGGCTTTGCCCTTTTACAAACTCAGACTTGTCAAGAACTGTTGGGGATGATTTTAGTAGAGACGCTGAGGCCATTTTTTCTAACTTTTTCTTTTTTCTTCTCTCTACTACAATCTCCTTATCTCTCAGCACACTCTCTTCTCACTGTTACTCTTTGCCACACAAATTTCTCCAACAGAGTGCCAGAATTTATAACACTACTAATCTGTTACTAAAGATGTCTCATTTGAGGTTGTTATGCTCCAACCAATGTCAGCTTGCCATGTAATACTGGTTAATTGTCTACTTGGCACATTGTACAAGTGGTTGAAATAGATGGAATGATTCCCACCTCGTAAAAACTATTCATAAATAGTGAATTATGGTCTTTCAGGGTATGCTGGAAACAACCTATGTATCCTCACAACGTAGGAGTAAGGTCTGCTTACACACTACCCTCCCTAGACCTCACGGTGTGAGATAATATTGGGTATGTTTTATTGTTGTAGTAATGAATTTAGTTTAAAAACCTTGATTTTTTCTTACTTGGATTATTGGAGTTATTTGATGGTTGAAACAGGCATCGCAATCAAATTACACAATATTAAAAATAAGTTGGTTTTTGCTCAAAGCAATGGAAGCCAAACGTGAGGCTCTGATTAGTAATCCTACCCTTGAGTAGTTGAGTGGCTTGGTAGCATTTCCCTGTTTTGCTTGCTGCTCCCGAGGTGATCAGTGGTCATGGTTCAGTTCTAGGATTGGGTTTGACAATGACTTTCAAATATTCAGCAATTTTTTTCAATAACAGCAGCCTCAAGTAGTTTGTCTGCACCTCAATGCCTACTATCTCTCACCGGGCTAGGAGGGTGTTTGGCATTTTTAGCTTATAACCACTTTAAGTTTGACCTAAATTTTTACTATTTTATCCTTAAAATATTCTTTTTTAGAACAAAACTCTTACATCGATACTCACTGCCTCAAGTACTATTTCAACCTAACCTCCCCCTTCTTCAAGTTTGCAATGCTCATTGACTATTTAAGATAATCAAATTCTCTATTTTTTTGCATATTTATATCTATGTGATTGTCGATTAATCTTTCAACTGTATGTAATAAATGAGGACATATCAAATTTTTGGTGTATTAATGTTTGTTTCTCTTCAAATATTTTGTCCTATTTAGGTTTATTTTTTAGTGAGAAACTTTTATCAATTTATTAATTATTATAACTTATGATTATATGCTTATCATAAAATAAATTATATTTATCATAAAAGTTATCTTATCTAAGCACAATTGTATTTAAAATGAAATGACAAATAGAATATTTTGTATTGGAATCTAAAATTTTGAAGAAATTACCTCGTTATAAGTGTAAACAGTTCTAAGGTTATTTAAGTCATTTTAACAGAAATAAAGCTTATCAACACTTTTTTATCAAATATTGCAACAACTTATTATCAATTTCCGCACTTGTATCCAAACACATAACTGCTTATTTGTTTCAACACTGAAAAGTGCTTTTCAACACCTAATGCTTATAAGCTATTTCAAACCAGCTAATCCAAACGGGCTCTAGTTGTCGAATAACTTTAAATTCAACAAATTTCCGGAGTAATTTGCGTGCACCACCTTAATTATTTCATAGATATTCCATAGGACACCTACTACCTCCCACCAGAGTAGATATCCGATAAATTTAAATTCAAAAATTTGAACATAAGCATCTGCGCAAATGAACATTTCTAAGGCTACTATTTAAAATCTGTCTCCGTCAATCCAGTGAGCTAAATTGGTAAATGAAAATGAAAAAACTATCCATCTTCTAAAGAGACTGGATCATTAGGTCTCAGCAAGTACAGCAAATTTAGATCATTGTGACTAGCAACTACTAAGAACTAATTCCCACTATTAAATTTTTCTGTCTCAAGTTTTAGACGGCTGAAAGAAAAACTCAGCAAAATTTCACGCACCAAAGCTAAAACACAATCTCTTGCATCACCTAATAGACTCCAGCCCAAAGGAAGGAAATTATCTATCTATACCTATATACAAAGCCTGTTTTCTTACACTAGTTGATCAAGCTGAATAGCGGTAAGTAACTAAAACACAGAACAGGGGAAAAATAAGAAATAGTAAGCTGCAAACGGATGCTCTCAACCAGAATTTGGATTTGCAACATAACTTAGTCACTTATTGGACTCAACGACAGGTCATCGAGGCCAGAAATGATATCATCAAGTAACTTATCGTCCAGCAGTACTCCAAGACTTTCGCCTTCTGAATGGGTGAAGTCTGAGGAGCTTCCTGCAAGCGCTTTGTTGAACTGTTTAACAAGTTCATCTTCCTCATCTGGAATGTCAAGTTCCCAGACCTTAAATATGTCAGCCAAATTTTCCTCAACAAATGTTGAAAACTCTGAATCTACTTCAGAATGGGAGTCTTCAACTAATCTCAGATCCTCATTATAGGTGGGAGGAAAATCATTTTCTGAGTTAACTCTGGACCCAAAACTATCTGTATCTTTATTATTAATCCGATGACGAGTTGTGATCTCTTCTTGTTCATTGGTTGGAGAAACATCATCAATGGTGTCATCTATCATTCCTGAAATTCCTGTCTCTTCGACTGTGGGGAAAATACGAGATTCTTGAGGAGAGTCATCCCTCGAGTCTGCAGAAGAGATTTTTTGGGAAAGGAAAGCGTCCGGTGACGCATGTTTCAAAGAATCCATGCCATGGTCTGATATAGCAAGATCTTTAATGAGGCATGAGTCAGCCCATGCTACATCCTCAGGTGAAACCACATCTTCACTCTCGTTGCCACCTATAGAATTTAGATCAAGTGGAGAAACACTGACATCTTTCATGTCATCATCATCAGCCATGGCCATGGAGAGAAGATCAGCCATATTCCTTAGCAACCGTCCTGCAACAGAAAGTACATAGGTAAAGCCTTCATAAACTATCAACGAACATTTTATAATACTTGTGGTTTATGACTTCAACTCCAAGCACAAGCAATTAAATGAAAACCACAAAGAAACGATCTCAAATGTCTTGAAACTGAGGTATCAATAACAAGATGATGACAAAAAAAGTGGGTTACTTGCATCAACAATTCACAACAAGGGAAATTCTTCAGGATCAAACGTAAAAAGTTTTAATACCAGCAAGAGACAGATGAATATCTTTAGTTGTTGTAGCAGTACTTATTGCTTAACTAATCGATGGATTCAGTTTAAAGGCTAAGTGTCACTATGAAGAGCCAGGTAAGCATTAAAGATACGGAAGCATAGAGGGATGGAGGGATGGAGGAATTGGATTTAATAATTTAATCCCTACTCAACCAGAAGGAAAAAGAAGATTTCACTTGAATAAAAGAGTCATTCATCATGTAAAGTCCAGCGTAGTTGACAGAATCCCAAGGCAGAACCACACTGCAGGTACAGCAGACATAACCAACATAACATCATCGGTAAATGATAGAAAGCAACCATTAAATTTGCATATACTATAACATCAGTAGTAAAACACCTTATACGCCAAAACCTAAGTTTTGACTATGATATATCTTTGGAAATTCAGAGATAATAAGCAGAGTAACCAAAGGGACCCTTCACTTATAGAAACTAATGATATGCGAATGCGACTATTCCTCAAGGATGCAATTCTATGATGAGTAATACCCAAAAGTATAACCTTTTCTCTATTCAGTTTCCACATCGACGAGAATTCAGTACTAGCTCAAGCCTAAAGCTCCTAACTTGAATCCTTACCTGGCCTTCCTTTCCACTTCTACCTACCCCAAGCCTCTCCCACACAGCAAAAAGGTGAAAATAATTGACTTTAAGTCCAAGCTTTACAATTTTCTTTCATCTTAATTCTGGAATGAACGAGTAGAGAAGGATATACGCAGTACTAGCAAAATGCTAAAGAACCCAAATTAAATCCATATTCCTCTTTGTCAAAGTCATCCATTGTAATGTACCCATGAAAACAGTCAGTAGTTTACAGTCACATTTTGCCAAGTCAAAGACATTCAGCAATACTTAAGTTTTGTCACTTCAACCATGTATTACTCTTGTAACAAAATTTAAGAATCTCAGTGATTGAGTTCAACAGTTCCTCATAAATCATTGGTTATAATACTATTAGATAATTAAATCAAGTTTCACGCCACCACGTCAATGTTTTCAAAGGAAGAAACTACAGACCAAAATCAAGATGAATTATACCCAGTAAATCACCGAACTTTATATAGCCGCAGCCCGCAATTTGCCAAATGGGCTGAAAGAAATTTGAAACGATATCCGAAAAATGAGACTTCAAAACTTGAACTTTTACTATCTCCTCCCAATGAAAAGAATAAGAAAATAAGTGAATTATCGAAATAGTAAGCAACCCATACGATGTCAGATATGTTTATTTATCACTTCAAAAAATCACGAGGAACATACTTTAAAAAACCCTAAAACCACATACGTCTACTATGTGCCAGCGAGAGATTCAAAAAGAATACCTATACGTCTGCTTATTTGCCTCTTCTGTTACAGAATCTATGGTTTCACCGGAATACGAAATAGGCAGGAGATTCTGAGAAGAATGAAGCTTCACCCTCGGCTACTTCTCGGGGAAAAGACGCAAAGAACAAACAATTTTGGGCTTTCTCAAGTTTCGAATTAAGGGATTGAGCGTATTCTAATTCTGGTGTGAAACTCAAAATTAAGAAAAAAATGGAAAGAACGTTAAAAAATAATATTAAAAAAAGTTAAATTCCGTTGCCGGGACTTGAACCCGGGTCTCTCGGGTGAGAGCCGAGTATCCTAACCACCTAGACTACAACGGATCTGCTGTCGAAAGGGCATACAAAATTATATTTCTTCTATAGTTTTGTACCCTTCAAAACATTTATATCCTTGTGTAACTAAACATAAAATTTAAGAAAGAAAAATAATATTATTGCTACTAATCAAAATTAACTTAAAACTTGTGATCTTCATTAATAGTAAATTAAAAAGTTCAAAGTCAAAGAAATTAAAAATATATCATTCTTTTTTCAATAGACTAAAACGAATAGAAAATCATATAGAATAAAATGAATGAGGTATATATATTACCTCAATTTGTCACTTCTAAAGATTAGTAGTTAATGTGATTTATAAAGACAAAATGTGGATAGTTTTTCGATACCAAAGATATAAGGGACCTTTACACAAATAGTTGCCCATTATTTTTCAAGAATTATGCACATATAATACATAAATTTTGCAAAAATTATATATCCACTAACAACTTAAGTCTAATGGTTGGATGAGCGGCTATTTGGGTTAATTTTTCAAGAATGCACACCTGCTTCGTGGGGGCTTTTGCATCCGTACTCACTTTTGTGCCACGTTTTAACTTATACTCGCTTTGTAAAAAAAATTACATATGTACCCGCTTTTGCGCATAACTTCAGCATGCGGGGCTGAAGTAGCAAAGACAATCACGCAAAACTTCAGCATTCTAGTAAGTAACTTGCGAACTTCAGCTCGAGCTGAAGTTGTTGTCTTTGCAACTGGGGAACTAACTTCAGCTCTAGAGCTGAAGTTAGCTCTAGTAAATGGGGAACTTCAGCTCTAGAGCTGAAGTTCCCTAGTTTACAAAGACAAAACTTCAAGCTCTAGAGCTGAAGTTTGTCTTTGTAACTGGAGAACTTCAGCCCCGTATGCTGAAGGTTTGTCTTTATAACTGGCGAACTTCAGCTTAACTGGTGAACTTCAACTCAGCGAGGGAAATGAAGCTGAAGTTATTTAAAAAATGGGTATAAGTTAAAAGTTTTAAAAAAAACGGGTACAAATTATATGAGGGCGACCAAATAAAGTGTGACGCGCAATTTTTACTGCTTCGTGTCTCTACCAGCCCATTCCCTACCGTTTAATATAGTATGTGTATCTCTTCAATTTCCTTTTACCAAACTCAAAAAGAAATTACAATTTACAAATTGACACAAAATAGTTGTGTTTCTTGTTCTTCTTCCGAAGTGAATTTGGAATTTTCGATGTACCAGTTTAAAAGATTTCAATGGTGTACGGACTAGAAAACTCTTTTTTTTTTTTTTTTTTTACCAATGCTTCAATGGCACTTGACGAGAATTGTATTAATGCGACAAAAAATATATTCTCAAGTGGCACAAAAACCATTAATTAAAAACAAGAAAGGTTAAGCGGTTAACTAAACTTTTACATGTGAAAAAATAGAAAGAAAATTTCATGTTGAGAGGATCCAACTACTTCATTTGCAAAAACCTAACTTTAAAAAAAAATGACACTATATAGCCGCTCTTAAGAAAATTGCCTATATATATATATATATATATATATATATATATATATATATATATATAAATTTCATACACTTTTACGGCTATCGAATATAAATAGTATCAACCACGGGCTAAAAGTGATCTTTGCCCAATTTAAAATTAATAAAATTGAAGAATTAACTCAGATGGCCGCCCGCCTTACCACTTAAACTAAAAATAGCCGGTGAATATATAATATATGCATAATTTATGTATCACATGTATATAATACTAGATGAGGAAATGCCCGTATACGGGCCCAACATTGTAATTCTATTAAAATTATTGTTTGTTCGTATTCAGTTAATTTTTTGATAAATAAATAATTATTATTATATCCAAATAGTCATGGATAGAGAATGATATTGGGGATCACAATTTACAATAAATTTATTTTAATAATTTACATAAAATTAAACTATAAATTATAACTTATTAATTTGCTCCAATTAACATAAAAAAGATTCCGTGCTATAATACTCATTTTAACCTTCAGTCTATGTCAAACACAAACATCAAATAGAAAATTTGATATCAATGGTATTAGGAAAAATACACAAGCTACCCCTGAATAATGCATTGAATCCCTATTACACATTTTCTAAACACAAAAATTATCTTACACACTCAACATTTTCAGCGTGTGTCTAATACGCACCTCTTTTTTTATCAGTTTAAAAAAATATGTGGAATGTCACGCACTAATAAGACCATGACACGTGTCATTATTAACGAAAATATTTAAAATTACTCTTATAACCCCAATTTAAAAAATCTTCTAATGTCTCCATCTTCTTTTGCCTTCCGCCACAGTTGACACCACGAGAAAAAAATCATTGCCATTGCTTCTTAATCTTCACGCAGATTCAATTTCTATGACAAACCCAAGGCCAAGAATGAAAGAGATGAAACTAAAATTGCAATTCCTCTGTTCCCCATTTTTCTCCTCCATTTTCAGATCCATACCACAATTAAACAAAGCAAATCAAAGTCAGTTTTCATTTTCATGAATTAAACAACTTCAATGTGAATAAAATCTCAAATCTTCCCTTATATGACAGTAACCGAGTTGGTGATTTTATCATCTCAATCAGTTTTTATGAAATACAAAAGATTATTTATGTAATGATTAATTGTTTAGATGAGTTTTAATGATAGAAAATGAAGCACGAGAAGTTTGGAAGGCAATTTTAAGAAAAATTTACAGTACCTTCATTAAATTCTTCATATGAGTTTTGGTGGTTTTTGTAAATGGCAGAGAAAGAACGAAACAGGAAGGGAGTTTGGGTAAGACCGGAGAGGAGGGGATGGGGGTGTTCCTGGTAGTTTGAGGAAGACCGAGATAAAAGGGATGCTTAGAAGCTTTTTTAATTTGATAAAATTAGAAATAAGGAAAATATTTCTATTATTCTGACACGTGGCACTAAAAATATGAATTTCGAAAAAATATTTACTAGTTTTACGCGCTCATTTTTTCTTGTTAAGCACGCGCGAGCCACATAGGAAAATTGGTGTGTATTAGACACACTTTGGAAAGGTTGATCGTGTCAGATAATTTTCGTGGTCAGAAAGTGTGTAATAGAGATTCAGTCCATAATTCAGGGGGTAACATATGTATTTTGCCATGGTATTATTTTTCCACTATATTCTAATATTTCACAAGAGAATACATTAAAAAGCTACAAGTTCCATCTATAAATAATTTTCTAGAATAAAAAACATACCAATATGTCTGTAAATTAATATCGAATACATCCAAATTGGTCTCGCGAGTATTTCAACAGTGGGAACATTCAGCTACTTGATGAAAGTTTAAACAAACAACATCATTATTTACAATACGATAAAAGATGAAAAAAATTATGATTTTATATCTTGTATACATCAAAATTAAGAGAAATTCTTAATGAGGCAATTTACTACTTCAAACAAAGAGAACAATAGGCACTAAAATAAATATGAACATGATATAAATTGTTGTAATCCAATATAGTAGTTCAAATTATATTTTATTATGACTCGTTTAAATTGATGTTAACTGGTGATAGAATAATAAACATTTGATAGAATTCTATATAAAATATTAGATTTTTATGTTTTCCTCAATTTAAGGAGATGAGAGAAATATTTTTATTTTTATGGCATTATAACAAATAATGTTTAAGACAATCTATTGATAGTTGAAAACTTATCATAGAAGAATAGAGTTTAAACCACATAGATTAAATTATCACATCAATTAAGTATATAAGATATAGCCTACGAGTATAGTAGGAGCAAATCTCATTACTTAAAATAACTTTTGAGGTTTAACAAGCTATATTTTTTAAAATTACTTTTAAATATGAAAATATTTAGTTTGAAATCGCCTTCAAATAGTATGGATAGGTGAAAACCATTTAATTTTGATTTTCAAATTACTTTAAGATAATATGAGTAAAGATAAAAATTTTGTAAATATCGATACTTTTTTTTGTTGCGGATATTTAAAAATTTATTTTACTTTCTATATGGAAACTTCTATTTGAATAAAATAAAATTAATAATTTTCAAAAATGAGAAAAAAGTTGTAAATGAGCATTTGCACTGTACAAACAATCTAATAAATACATGCATAGTCATTTAAAAGAGAGTTGTGGTTAGAGGAATGTGGAGTCCACGTATATCAAGATGACATAGTTTTGCATTTAAGAAACGAAAAAGGGTTCAAAATGCCCTTAAACTATTGAAAAATATTTAAAAATACGCTTCATCCACCTATTGAGCTAAAAATACCCCTTCATCCACTTTTTTGGTTCACTTATGCCTTTGACTGTTAGGTCAATGCTAAATTAAAAATAATAATAATTATTTTTGTAAGACTTAAAAAAAAATATTTTGCAAAATATTTTCGGTTTTTAAAACTAATGCACCAATAGTCCACTAATTTAGTAAAGTCTTCTTATTTTTTTTCAGTTTTTACAAAAAAGTATTTTTTTTTTAAAAACAAAAATATTTTATCAAAAATATATCTTTCAGTTTTTACAAAAAAGTATTTTTTTTCCAGTTTTTTAAAAGCATATTTTTCTAAAAACTGAAAGATATATTTTTGATAAAATATTTTTGTTTTTAAAAAACTGAAAAAAATATTTTCGCTTTTGAAAAATATTTTTTCTGTTTTTTTAAGGCATTTCGTTTTATTTTCGTTTTTCAGTTTTTCTTAAAGAAAAAATATTTCCATTTTTTTAAAAAAACTGGAAAAAATATATTTTTCAACAACGAAAATATTTGTTGAAAATATTTTTTTCAGTCTTTAAAAAATGAAAATATTTTATTAAAATATTGTTTTTTCTGTTTTTACAATTTGTTTTCAGTTTTTACAAAAAACAATGCTTTAAAAAGACTGAAAAAAATAATATTTTTTTGTAAAAGCTGAAAAAAAAAGTAAAATAAGACTTTACTAAATTAGTGGACTATTGGTGCATTTGTTTAAAAAAAATGAAAATAGTTTGCAAATATTTGTTTTAAGTTTTACAAAGGAATAATAATTATTTTGTAATTTAACATTGACTAACGGTCAAAGGGCATAAGTGAACCAAAAAAATGGATGGAGGGGTATTTTTAGCCCAATAGGTGGATGAAGGGTATTTTTAAACCTTTTCCAATAGTTTAGGGGTATTTTGAATCCTTTTCCGTTTAAGAAATGCAAACATGGAGTTTTTATGAAATGACATATATGCCATTGGTCAACCATCTTTCCCTTTTTATATAATAGATAGAAAAATGTATAATCCATCTATAAAACTAGAAAAAGTAAACAATTAATATGGCCGGCTATTTGCGTAAAAATTCCTTTAAAATAACAACAAAAATCACGAGTTACGAATGGTCCTTCATCCAAGGAGAGGCACAATCATTTTTAAGATTTAGCACTTCATTCTTTTCTAAAATTTTAAAGCAACATGTAACATCTTTACATATTAAATTTGAACCACTTAATAATGCTCACTCACTATAAATGCCACAATAAGCTATTGTGACTATATATTCTCATATGAATTGAAACCAAAGAGCCTCTTCCTTCTTAGCATATGCAAGACGAGAGACTATATATACAAATCATCAGCAGAACCATTTGCTCTGTGACTCTTAACTAATGTTAGGATTAGCAGCAAAATAAGCTAGTGCACCTACAAATGGTGCATTAATATAAGTCGTTGGCTCTGATTTACGAAAATCATCCCTACTATCATCATAAACATCATCTTCTCCAGGTCCACCAACAATTGCACCAACTAAAACATTAGGATTTGGCTGTGATGAGTTAAAATAAATCGAACCCTCTTTACACGCGATGAACTGAGGATGATCTTTAATCGATGGAAGGGACGAGCCACGATGATGAATCTTTGAAGGATAGTAATTACTATAACCAACCATGTAAGACATTCCTTTAGGATTATCTCCCAATATGTAATCAACTTGTCTCTTACCAATTTTTCGAAGCATCGATGGATTGACACTAATGGTGCCACAATTCAATACCTGTGATGATTTTTCTAAGTAATTTGCGTAGATGAGGAGTAAAAATGTGATGGTTGTAGCATGTTGTAAATTGCTTCCTCCTGGTTTGTAAATTAGACCACCAGGAGAGTATTCTATATGTGAAGATGATGATTCTGGGATTAATGTGCACATGAAACTATCTGCTGATGCTTTGTACGATTGGAGCGAATACACGCTCCCTTCTAAGACTTCCTGTATTATTAATCTCTGCATTACAATCCCGACTTATCTTTATTCTCAAAGTAATATATAGTACTAGACAACGTTACTCCGCTCCAAAACTTTACCAAATAATTACTAAAAGTAGGTAGAAGGGTACTGTATGAATGAATAATGAAACTGACCTTAGAAACAAGAACATTAAGGCCAGCGTGCTTGTTGTCCCATCCAAATTCATTGATGTTGTCATCGGCCCCAAGTGTTTGGCGATTCTCTTGTATGTAATTCATATAAGTGTCACTCTGTGTAGCCCTCCTAAGCCACGCTGCTCCCCACAACAACTCATCCTATTACAAAAAGGCTCATAATTACCGACAATATAAATAAATTTATATGCAATCAAATCTCTCTATAACAGCATCGTTTGTTCCGGATATTTTTGGATGTTATAGCGAAGTGTTGTTATATAGAACATACACTGTAACATAACATACACTATTTACCTTATTTTCCACTTTCAACAATCAATGCGGTAGTGCAGTTTAACATGTTATAGTAGGTACTTATTCGAAATCCACCTTAGTAATGTACTCTTGAAAACTTTCAATAGTGCCAAAGCGAGAAATACTAAGACTGTCCGTACTAGATCACAGATTATTATACTGTCCTGTGCGATATCATTACTATTTTGAGAATATAACAAAAATAACAACAACAACAATTCAGTGAATTTTTACAGGTGGGATCTGGGGACTATTTTGAGAATAACAATTTATTTTTATTAAATATACATTGTAACAATATTTTTAACTATGAAAAGATTGTGATTGTATCATTTATAATCTCTAAGTTAAAAGATGTTTAATCCTGATATAAAGTTTGATAGCATTTTATGAAGTTACCAATTATGTTGATCATAAATATTTATTTGCCTATAATTATATTAATAAATGACATGATTGTATAATTATTTTCACATACCCATATCTTAATTATGCCTCGATTAATTATTTTTCTAATGATATAAAATAAATGAGTTGTAATTAGTTAGTAAGAGTGCTTGCCTGATATCCATCAAAATCACAATAATACGGACAAACTCCATCTCTAATATTGACATTGTCACTGTAAGCTCCACGGTTCCTATCTGCAAAATCAAACACCCTAGTGGATGTTCTCAAAAGTGTGTCGGAATATCCTGGATCCGACGACCGGAAAGCAATAGATGCAGCTGCGAACGCAGCTGCAGTCTCTCCGGCCACGTCGGATGCCGGATTCGGAGCATCCACTGTATATACTGTCCTAGCAGTGTCCATATCTTCTGGCCTTTCCCAGCAGTTATGGTCTAGGACTGGATCCCCCACCTATAGCATCAAAATACCAAAAGAAGTAAATAAGTCAGCTACCAAAAGTTATTGCTAGTAATGTCCCATTTAATTCTCAATCTTTTCTACCCAAAGGAAATAAAGTGTCTTTTTTTGTGAACTAGATAATTATACATAAATACCAAAAAAATAATTACAACATTGTTTGGGAGCTGCGGCTCCCTATTGTTTCGTTAACATTGTCTTGTCTTACAAAAGGGTTCACCCTTACATCACGTACAAACACAGTTCCTAGGATGTTTGCCCGTAATGCTTTGTTTATAAGGAAATAAAGTGTCACATGAGGCATTAGCTCTTTTAGTTCAAAAATGCAGTTCGAAGTGCACCAACAATATAGAAAAACATACACTATTAAATCTCAATTTCTACAAATAATCTCAATTTCTTTTTTCTTGAACTGTACATAAGTTAAATTCCTTTAAAAAAATGGTATATGAGATAGAGTACTCAGACACAATAAAGGACAAAGAATCTTAGCACAAAAGCGATATGCAACGTGACCTAAGGCTATAGGTAACAATTATTGGGCGGTAGTACTTAAAAGAAAACAAACATATGAAGTTCACGTGCCAGCGGAAACCGAATTTACCTTTACAAAATATTACTAACACATAAGGTAAATTTGAATTACTACTGTAATTTTTATCACCAATAGTATAAAAACAAATTGACACATTCATGTTAATTAAAAGCGACTACACAGTAAGCATGGACGTTAAAGTAGATTGAGCGTAAAATATTCTACAAATTTTGATGTATATAATTAAATTAGTTTGAGACAAGAAACAACGACATAAATTCGTTTAAGACAAGAAACAAAGACATATTTAGAAGCTACTAATTCTTTTTAGTGGGAACTAACATGGGGTATATGGATCTAATCAAGATCCCACCAACCATGCCCGTGCACCAATTTTTTTGTGAATTTTGTAGAAATTTATGTTATCTTGCCTATATGCAAATCTCAAAAGAACAAAAGTTCAATTATATGAATAGATGATCACTTAATTTTTATTATATTATACCTAAAACAAGGATATTTTATTTAACTCCATTTTGATGAATCAAGAAAAAGGAAGATGGTATAGGAAGTTGAGCTGCACGAAATCAAAGATAGCGCCGTATGCCCCAAAAGAAAAGAGTTGAGAGAGAAATAGACAAAACATATCCACACCAAGAATCAATTTCAACCAACCCCATAATCTACCCACACTACTACTACTGCTATTATTAACTCATAGGTTCACATGTCTCATATCAGAAGAACCATAAAACCTGCCACTCAACAATCCTTTATTTATTCAACTAAAATTAAATTAAAATACTCATAAAATGAGTGAAAATCAAAGTTCTAAGAGTGTGATTTAGCGGTTAATAAAATGAGTAAAAATAGTATCTGTCCAAGGATCCATTTGTCCATAAATTTGTTTTCTTTTTTCCAAAAACGTGTTTGTCTATGAAATGTTGCTAGTTTTTGAAATTTTTGTTTTTCTACTCACAAAACTATAATACTTTTTCAACTGGAATACATGTCCACATATAATTTCATATTTCAAATACTATTTTTCAACTTAACTCAAAATATTACTGATATTCAAAAATTACAATTTTTATGTCCAAACGCCTGCTAAGTCTTTAACTGATGGGTAGATATCCTATCTGTATGCCGATGAAAGGTAGCTAGCACTTATAGAATTAATAGAGATAAAGCAAGTTGGCATATACACCATTGATAGTAAAAGAGAAAATAAAAGCTATCCAACTCAATGTCACTTTCAAACTGATACAGTATATTTTATGTGATAACTCTTTTCCTTCTTTGGTTTGTTTTTAAAATAGTCATAGCTTTATATAGTTAAAAATAATTTAATTTTAACTTTAATTACATACTCTTGTAGACATATAAATCATGATAAGTTTAGGATCACAAATTTTAAAGATTTTTTTTTTAATTTTCTCTGTGTTCATTAATCAAATGGCGTCGTATAAAATGAAACACAATGGAATAATATTCTTACATGCATGACACACAAGTCGAGTAAAAATTGAGCACAAAAAAAGGTTCGAATTTTGATAAAATGAACGGTGTTCGTTTCGTTTAGTCCCATCAAAAAGCAAAAGGGTGATAATTAGCAAACCTGGACAAAAATGCGATTGGGTTGAGAAACAGTCTTGAGAAGATAATCAGTGGACCAACGGATAGCGACTAAAGCATTCCTTAATTCAGAGGGTGGCATATACTCCCCAAACTCAATCACACTCCACGCCAACAGTGTAGTGGTAAATGCCATCGGAAAATTAAACTTCACATTATCGCCGGCGTCGTAGTAGCCGCCGGTCAAGTCGGTGTTCACCGTCCACCCGTCGCCTAAACCGGAATGTCCTCGCCAGTTCATTCTCTGGTCTTGTGGTAAATAACCAGAACGTTGGCCTTCGAAAAAGAGAATGGATTTTGTTAATGCGTCTGTGTAGTCGTGGTAGCTTCCATGGATTTTTTCAAATGCAAGTAAAAGGAGAAGAAGCATGAATTTCGAAGAAATGTTGTTCTTCATATTTTCTTAGCTTCTTCTCTTCTTACTGGTTGTGTAAAAAAAATTGGTTGAGTTCGTGCATTTATAGTAGTAGAAGTAGAATGTAGTGCATTTATGGTTGAGTTATAAACCTATTTACTTTTTGTTCCTCGCCGGACAGAAGGATTACTTTCTAAATTTTAAAATAATTTAGCTTAAGTTTTTAATTTTGTTCGTAATGAGAAGTTTTTTTACCACGCAAATACTTTGAATCCTTTTTCAACACGTTCAGGACCATAAATTTCAAAAATATTCATTTTTTCTTAATCTTCGTATCCATTCAAACAAATTACATAAATTGAAACAAAAGTAGTATTTTATATGACTAGCGATAGTATACGAACGTTTGCTAGTATATTCCTTATTAATTATAATTAATTTTCTAGAAATAACATAAATATATTTAAAATATGCATTTGTGTTATAAAACAAAATTAGAAGGTAATACTTTTAAGCTCCAAAATTGCAAATGTTAATCATATTTAAGGGTTTAGATATGCTCTCATGGTCTTTTCTCTTGTTTGTTCTAGTACTTGCTTCTTTGTACAAAACTATTATACTATATATAGGAGTACTATTGGACTGAAAGATACAAAAGTCCTTCGACTTTACATAAAATTCGTGTATGATGGTTTATGTCACAGGGGTGATTTTAGTCAGTCCGAACCACATCCGTGCGGCAGTCAAGTTACGCGCTTGACTCAGCCTTTCTCACACTTAGCCAAATTTCAGCAAGTTTGGCCTTGACGAATTTTAGGCAACAAAACAGTAAGGAACACAAGCCAATACGGGAAAACCCAACATTTGCATTAATTTCGAAAGCATACAAAGGAAACCCTCACTTGCTATGATCACAAGTCGATCACAGCCCACTCTTGACGAAGAACACAAGTCGTTCTTGGCCAACACTAAGACCTGCCCAAGCCTAGCTTTAGCCCCTTTTGAAACACTTTGAAACCCTCACGTTTCACTCTTGTTTCCCTCTTGTAATTCCACACGAAATTATCCACCACCTCTGCCTAAGTCCATAAGGCCCTATTTATAGAACATAGGCAGCCCTTAGACTTGGCAGCACATTGACACTTGTCGTCGACAACTTTTGCCACTTGTCGGGCTAAGTTTAA
>ML314228.1:0-30758 GCA_005239505.1 Nicotiana paniculata | reverse complement strand
GTAAGCCATTAAGCTTCGGTTCGGTTCGGTTTTCGGTTTCGGATCGATTTTGAACACCCCTACCTTCGAGGCCTGGGCTTGGAGACGTCGGATTAAGTGGTGTCTTTCCTATTTTTGTCCTTTTCTGGACCTTGGACCATGGGTTCAACCTCTCCACCTTTTATCGAGGGCCTCATGATGGCATCTTTGGTCAAACCTACAAGAACTGGAGATTAGAAATGGGAAAAAGGGGGATAGTTACTTCGGAATACGTGAGAAGGGACTGCCCGACCAGCCGTAGCGCGGTGGTAAATGCATGAATAACCGATCGGCCGTAGCTCGGTGGTAAATGTGTAACTACCCAACCGGCCATAACTCGATGGTAAATGAAGATGCATGTGTCACTATGTTATAAACATTAACATCTTTATCATATGCCTCAATAGAGAACTAGAAACATACTTAGAGAATATCATTTTACAGAAATGAATAACGTAGAAATCCTTAACTGCTAAGAGTAAAAACACTTATGAAATAGTATTATGTTTACGTATCGTTACTTGGATCATGCCAAAAGAAAGAAGGATTAGCCTTAACATACCTGGAGTAGGGGAAAATCCGCGTGATATTCTTGGGAAGGATTACACTGTACTCCCTTAAAATTTCAAAATCTCATGTTGCTTAAGTTACTATGAAATCTATGTTTGAATTATTGAAGATCCATACCCTTCTACGTTAGCTTCAGATTGCCTTCTACGTTAGCTTCAGATCCGTACTATTTCCCGAATTATTTTCTTGAATGCATATCAAAGGTTTGTAGAGACACATGAAATGTGCATCTCATTTAGAGTGGTTTTATTGTATTTTCAACAAAGTGAGATATTAGATGCCTCAATCTTTTGAAGGTTTTTTCATTTTAGTTGTATCTTTCTTGCTTAGGGAAGTGGAAATGGGAAAGAAGGTTCATGCGGACATTGACCACTATTTGTTTGTAATACTGATTGTTGACAGTGGAAATAGATTGCATGCAGGATCACAAGTGTTGGCATTGAATGAGCATGTCTTCATTTTGTTTGACAATCCATTAACCCAATATGACTAAGAGTCATATGTTTTGGTAGTGGCTTGCTGCCACGTGGGGGTGGGGGTTTTAGTCTTATCCCATAACTCATTAGTTAATTAGGTAATATCCCGATACCCAATTATTAACCAATTACTACATAATTAAAAATTATCTCAAATTACTTAAAATACTACTCATTTTTAATACACTTTATACATCATACTATCATGGTCATGTGGTACCATATAAAATCAATACAGACATTATTATTTTATTACAACATTCATGTAAAAATACATATATTTTATCCACTTCTAATTTTTCTAATCTCATAAAAAGAGTACAAATTTTCGTATGCTTAATTCTTAAAATGGTAAAAATATAACCTTCTTTTCTTGTGAGAAAATAATTTTTATCTTTACAATAAATGTAATCTCATAAACTCTCATTTTAGGTGTATAATTGAAAGTAATAATATTAATAAATATAATAAACCATATTTTTTTAAAACCTCTTTACAAAAATGTTGCACTCAAAATACCATATCAATATATATATATATATATATATATATATATATATATATAGCGGTATCAAGGTTGTTAAACTTACGGGGTCTTATAATGACATAGTCACAAATCCTTTATAACCTCATGAATAGTCTTAATCCCTTCAAGATCATATGGATTACTACGACTTATCCTAATATTAATGTACGGGATGTAACAATTCCAAAGTCAATTACACCGTTACAGAGAAAGAGCTCCTTGCCAGTGTATACTATTGAGAAGTTCCGCCCATACTTGATGGGTGCAAAGGTTATTGTTCATACGGATCATGTGGCGCTTCTCTATCTTATGAGCAAGAAATATTCAAAAGCTAGGTTGATGAGATGGGTGTTATTCTTGCAAGAATTTGATATTGACATCCTAGATCGAAAAGGGAGTGAAAATGAAGTGGCGGACCACTTGTCTCGTTTGGAGGAGGATGGGAAGTCACATGATGGCCTCGAAATCAATCAATCCTTCCCCGAGGAGCAACTCTTGGCTATTTAAATGAAGGAAGTGCCATGGTTTGCGGATCTAGCAAACTTCCTTGTGTGTGGAATCATCCCGGATGAGTTCTCTTCAAGTCAAAGGAAGAATCTCAAACGGGATTGTCAAGATTATTATTAGGACGAGCCAAACCTTTTCCGAATTTGCACGGATGGGGTAATTAGAATATGTATACCGGACGAAGAGCAAAATGTTATTCTTGAGACTTTGCATTCTTCGCCTTATGGTGGTCACCATGGTGGATCAAGAACGGGGGCCAAAGTGCTAAGTTGTGGTTTCTATTAGTCCACTCTCTACAATGATGCAAGTAATATGGTGAAAAGATGTGATGAATGCCAAAGGGCCGGTGGAATCTCGAAGAAGAATGAAATGCCTTTCACTACTATCTTGGTCGTGGTTGATTATGTGTCTAAATGGGTTGAACCATTACTCTACCCAACAATGAAGTGATAAGTGTGCTGGCGTTCTTGAAGAAGAATATTTTCACAAGATTTGGTACCCCGGGGGCTATCATAAGCGATGGGGGGTCGCATTTTTGCAACAAGGCTTTTGACACTTTGCTTAGAAGGTATGGTTTCACTCATAAAGTTACGACTCCCTACCATCCACAAGCTAGCAGTCAAGTGGAAGTCTCCAACTGGAAATAAAGAGTATATTGTCCAAAACAATGAATGCTAACCGGACGGATTGGTCAAAGAAGCTTAATGATTCACTATGGGCTTATCGGACTGCTTTCAAAAATCCTATTGGGATGTCTCCATACCATTTGGTGTTTGGAAAATCTTGTCATCTTCCGGTGGGACTTGAACACAAAGCCATGTGGGCTTTAAAGAAATTGAATCTTTATTGGGACGCAGCCGCTAACTTGCGTGTTGCACATCTGAATGAATTGGATGAGTTCCGGTACCATGCTATGCAAGTTCGTCGTTGTACAAAGAGAAGATGAAGTACCTTCATGAAAAATACATCCGAAATAAGGAGTTCAAGGTGGGTGATCTCGTTTTGTTGTTTAACTCACGATTGAAGATGTTTCTCGGGAAGCTGAAATCTAAATGGAGTGGTCCCTTTGAAATTGTGGGTGTGACACCTTTTGGTGCATTGGACTTAAAGAACAAAAATGATGAGTTACTCCAATTTAATGGTCACCAAGTGAAGAATTATTTGGGAAAGGTTGATGATGGCCACATGGTGGCAGTTATTCACTTGAAATGACGGTAATCTGCATCGTGCCACGACGTTAAATCAGGCACTTCGTGGGAGGCAACCCATGTTTCTTTTTCTTTTCTTCATTTGTCAGTATGTGTTATTTTTGTGGTAACTGGATTTGAAGTGTCTTACGGGGATGAGCCCTCCAAAAGATAATCACAAAGAAAGCTACAGCCAGGCGAAGAAGAAATCCAAAGCCCTCTGAATCTAGTTCTTATGCCCCATCTCGGGAAGCATCGGAGGGCGACTCAGGTCAAGAGTAGTTGGCTGTCCAATCACAGTCACCAGGAAGGTATCAACTCCGGGACGAGCCTTCCTCCTCACATAGCACCCCGAGGGTTCGGAGAGTGTCAGTCATGCTTTAGAGCCCTCATATTCACCTATCCCTAAGGAACCTACAGTTGATGATATTCCGGATGATGACCGAGAGGGAGATACCACAGTTGTCGACCTTGAAAGGTCGAAGAAGAAAGAGGTCTGGGAGGGCCGATTCATCAGTCTAGATGCTTTCACTAGCTTCCGTGGGTGGTGGTCGGTGAGATCGCTCACTCTTGAGCGGCAGTTCCAACCGAAAGACCTTGACGATTACAATCCAGCACTATTGAGATAGTTTCAAGAGAGGAAGGGGTAGCTGTGGTTCACCTAGAGTGTAGTGGACACAAAGGAGTATCTGGTCCAGGAGTTCTACGCCAATGTGTCGCACATAAAGAAAGGGAACAAAGTGACAAAAGTGAAGAATCTGGAGGTGCGGTTCAATCAACACACATTGAACTCCTACTTGGGGTTTGAGGATGTTGAGCCGACACACTACTTGGAGAAGCTGGAAATGGGTGATGCAGCTTGCCCATGGCTAGCTGAGATTCTTGTAGCCCCGGGGTCACCACCACCATGGATCATAGCAGGGGTTTCTATTCAGCGAAACACCCTAAACATCGAGGCGAATGGATTGAAGATCTTCGTATGCAACAGACTAGACCTGTTCCAGAATGAAACAAACCTTCTTATTTCACGGGCAGTTCTAGTCGCCTCTATCATGGTCGGGTACCCGATCAATGTGGGTATCGTGGTGTCGGCCAACATGTCTGTGGTAGCCAAGAAAGCTGACACCTCCTACTCATATCCCAGCACCATTACTGAGTACCTTACGGATGCAGGGATGGAGCCGTGAGATTTTGACATGAAGGATCGGGCCAAGAATCCTTTCTCTTGGTATTCTCTAATGGATGTACACAACCCTAAGAGAAAGGGTCAGCCGACTACCACCGTAGGCCAGTTTGATAAACCATCGGTGGTAGCTGCAGAGTCAGCAGATATGCCTTCCACCTTCATCCTCAGTGCCTTCCATCTCGGCTTTGAAGCCGGTGCCCTCTGCTCCACTTTCTGCGCTTTTATTCTCCCAGACACTAGTGAGCCTCAACAACTGGATTGAGACAGCTACTGCAAAGCTGTCTGATATATCTATCATGTTGCAGCACAGTCATCTATTCCGGCACCCCAGATTCCCCCCACAGTTGAAGAAACCGTGAAGAAGCTCTTTGTGATGACCCAAAAGGTCATCTTATGTTTTAGAAATCGACTCTGTGTTCTTAAACCTTAAAAACCTCATTTTATTTCTCCTTAATTGTCGTGCGCTATCTGGGTATGTTTCCGGAAAACTTTTATGTTAAAAGTTGATGAAAATAATAATTTTTGCCTTTAAAAGTTGATTTAGTTGACTTCGATCAACATTTTCAGTAAACGTAGCCGGACTCGTGTTTCGACAGTCTCGGTGGGTCCGTATCAAAATATGGGACCTGGGCATATGCCCGGAATCAAATTCCAAGGTCCCTAGCTCGAGAAATGAATTTTTGATGAAAATTGAAAGTCTGAAAATTGAATGATTTTAAGAATTTGGTTAATGTTTGATCTCGTTGGTATCGGGTCCGTATTTTGGATCCGGCACCTGATACAGGTTCATTATAATATTTAAGACTTGTTTGTGGAATTTGGTGAGAAACGAAGTTGGTTTGATGTGATTCAGACGTCCGGTTGTGAAATTAGAATTTTTAAAACTTTCTTGAAAATTTCATTGAATTGGGTGCTAAATTCGTTGTTCTAGGTGTTAATTTGGCAATTTGATTGCGCGAGCAAGTTCGTATGATGTTGTAAGACTTGTGTGCACGTTTGGTTTAGAACCCCAAGGGCTCGGGTGAGTTTCGGATAGGCCACGGGGTGAATATTTGACTTAGAGCATTGCTGGTTCTGCAATTTTTGTGACTGGTGTCTGATCTCGCATTAGCGAGATCAGTGTTCGCATTTGCAAACAGTCCCCATGTTGGCAGGCTCGCATTTGCGAAGCGTACCTGGTCCATCACTAGTTCGCATTTGCGATCAGGAGGTCGCATTTGCGGGGAGCCAGTGTTCGCATTTGCGGACAAATCTCCACAATTGCGAAGTAGGAGCTGGGCAACAGTGATCGCAAATGCGATCAATTGGTCGCATTTGCGGAGGGATCAGAGTTCGCATTTGCGAACTATTTATTGCAAATGCGATAAAGATAGGAATGTGAAACCTTCGCATTTGAGATAGGTTTTTCGCATTTGTGGGCTCGCATTTGCGAACCCCAGGTCACAAATGCGACACCTGCAACTGATCAAAACTTAAGTTAGACGGGATTTTCTCCCATTCTCCACATTTTTCAAATCCTAGAACCCTAGAGGTGATTCTCCCAAGACCAATTCTTCCCCAAAACTTTGGTAAGTGATCCTAACCCACTTTCTTTCAATTTCCCATCATATTTCATGAATTTCCAACCAAAAAATCTAGGATTTTCATGGTAGAAATTGGGGGTTTGGGTAGAATTAGGGATTTTTAGAAAAATGGGATTTAGACCTCAATTTGGGTTCGGATTTCAAAACTAATTATAGATTTGGGCTCGGGAGAAAATGGGTGAATGGATTTTGGTTCGAACCTCGAGTTTTGACCAAGTGGGCCCGGGGTCGATTTTTGACTTTTTGGAGGAAAGTTTGGGAAATCTAAATTTATGTGTTGTAATTGATTTCTTTAGCAATATTTGATGTTATTAAGTTAATTATGTCTAGATACGAGTGGTTTGGAGGTGGAAACTAGAGGAAAAGCGGTAATTGAGCAGTGAGTGGCATGTTGATCGAGGTAAGTGTTGTGTCTAACCTTGACTCGAGGTGATTAGGAATCTTTGGCTTAATTGCTAGTGAAAATCCATGTGAGTGGCGTATAGGTGAGGTGATGAGTACCTACACGCCGCCAGTTTATCTGTTTTGCATGTTTTCTTCCCGTTCTTATTATATTATCTTTTCCTGCCTTAACTGCTACATGCTTTACTTGTAATTCCTTGCCTAATTGCTACCTGCTAGACATGATATCTTTCGTTGGAAGTGTTAGTTCTTTCGTAGCTTCGTTGTCTACTATTAGTGTTTGAGCTGATTATTGGTGCTTTCAAGGCATATTATGGATTGGTCTCGCTGAGTAGTATTACTTGTGTAAAGTCTCGTAGTGCATAATCTTTCTAAATGCTTTGATCTGAAGTTGAGCCTGGTGAAGAGTTATGTGATTTGAATTGTGTAAATTTTGTTCTTGCTGAGTAAATGAGATTGATATGGTGGGATCGGGTTGCGCGCCGCAACAGGTGTAATAAGGGTGGAATGTGGTGAGATAAGGGTGAACTGTGATTGTGATTATTGTGATAAGGTGGGATCGGGTTGCACGCCGCAACAAGTGTAATAAGGGTGGATTATGGTGAAATAAGGGTGAACAATGATTGTGGTTATTATGATATGGTGGGATCGGGTTGCACGTCGCAATAACCTTTATGCTTATGTTTTCCTTTGACTGTATTAGTTGAACGGTAGTCTTAAACTGTACTTAAGGATTGGTTATATGTGAGCATTGATGATATGTTTCGAGAACTGTATTTGTTCCTTGCAAGTTACTGCTTTATTTTATCATGTCCTTCTTTCTGCTTTTATTATACAATGTATGCAGGTTGTATTGTAAATTCCCCGTCCTAGCCTCGTCACTACTTCGCCGAGGTTAGGCTCAGCACTTACTAGTATATGGGGTCGGTTGTACTAATACTGCACTCTACACTTTCTGTGCAGATTTTGGAGCAGGTAGTGGCCGATCGAGAGGTTGGTTGCAGATTTTACAACTAGGAGACCCAAGGTAGTCTTGCTGGCGTCCGCAGGCCCTAACGTCCCCTTTTATGCTCCTACCTTTACTATTTTTACTTCCCTTCATAAACAGTTGTATCTTCTTTCGAACAATTGTTTGTAGCAAATCTTAGTGTGTTCATGGATTGTGACACCGGATTCTGGGTAGTAATAATAATAGTATTGGTAATGGTATATAAACAAAGAGGCTATTTACTTACTTCCGCATTTAACTTTACTGGTTTTAGCTTGTTTGTTAATCACTGATATGTAAGGGATTTGGCTAGTTAAACCTCTAACGTTGGCTTGCCTAGCAAGTGTGATGTTAGGCGCCATCACGGTCTCGATGGTGGGAATTTCGGGTCGTGACACTCTTGGAGAACCAGAACATGATTATGGCCACTCTAGTGCAGCATGGGCTAGTGATTGAAGAGTTGGCCAAGGAAGTGAAGAAGATGCGGAAGTCACAGGCCTCAAACAAGTCAGTGGATAAGATCCGGTGACAGGTTACCAAGCTTCCACCAGCCGGAGTCATTCCATTTGATATGTTGCTAGACCCGCACCACCCAGGCCCAGATCCTACAACACCAGCTGGCCAGTCTGAAGAGCCAAACATTGCTGCTGACACTATCGAGGCAGTACGTCAGATGTTCACCAACCCAGCCACTCCCGGACTTGAGGATGAGGATATCCAATTGGATTAGGGTGTGGTCGGTGCCACTGCTAGGGACACAGAGATGGCCACAAAGACATATGGAGTTTTCTTCACTCTTACCCTTCCTTTAATTTTATTTTGTTAAGCATTAGGGACAATGCTTATTTTTATTCGGGAGGGAGGGTGGAGTTTCTTTGACATATTTTGATGATTCCGTATTTTGATAACTATGAGACATTTGGCATGTAATTAACTTAATACTATTTTCTTCTTCTTTTTCATTATGTATATATCCTATTTTGTCTCTCATCATGTATATTCATTACGCTTTCAATAGTTTTTTTGCTTTATAGCTTCTTTATCTTTATGTTTGTTTTCTTTTTGAATTAGTAGCTTCTTTTCGATTTAATAGCTTCTTTTTATGTTTTAATGGATACTAAGCCTTTGGTTTTCTTAATGCCACAGTTCTTTCAAAAGGTTGTTTTTGTGTGAACCGGGCGACTCTTCCCAACGATGGATGGCGTGACAACCTTCTTAAGGATTGAGTCCATTTTTTGTGTTTAGGTAATAATAGTAGTAGTAATAAATAAAAAAGACCTAATTAAATAAGTTATACTCGAAAAGTCAAAAATGCTTCACTTGGTACCAACACACTTAACTACGTGCTTATGTTTACAAACAAGGTTTTTGAAAGAAATAGCTCTAATTAGTGACCTTGTGACTTGTGCTGACTTAGGCAATCATCGAGTGGTTTAATCGAACCATAGTGATTTTCAATCTTGAATATGGTCATTTTGGGCCCTCGACTCGATCCTCTTTAACAATCCAGTTGTGTGAGAGGTGAGATGGTTTCGTTGCAAGTCCAAGTACCCGTGCGAAAGGTCTAAAACTTGCCCCGAATGTGTTTCTAGGAAAAATTTTAAGTTTTGCTTGACTTGAGAAGTGATTGTAGGCTCTCCTGGACCCGCTTGAAGTTTTCCATTGCCCACCTATGTTGTTATCCCTATTCAACCCATTTGAGCATCGAACCTTTCCCATTTGATAAACATGTTACAATTTTTTACCCGTTTTGTCGTTACCCTCTCTTCATAACCTCGAATCGAGGTGTGAAATTGGACGATATCAATGTGAGAGGCTTATGCCGCACATGCGAGACTGCAGAAGCGGCCAGGGGGTCGTAGAAGTGGTAGGGAGTGAGGCTTGTTCGGTGTGCAGGTGCAAGGTTTGTGATGCAATTGTGAGATCTCATATGCGGGAAAGGGGTATGCAGGTGCAAGGGGGAGTGAGTTTGTTGTTTCTGTAGAAGCAGATACCTGGTCGCAGGTGCGACCCCACAGAAGCGGAGTATGGTCCACAGGTGCAAAGGCAGGAAGGCTGAAGGGGGACCACAGAAGCAGAATTTCGGTTGCACCTACGGAACCGCAGAAGTGGTCAAGTGGCCGCAGGTGCGATGAACGCTGGGCGGAGGGCTTGTTTTAGTGTGAGGATTTGGCTCATTTTCATTTCATTCCTTCCATGGGGGCTAACCTTGGAGCGATTTTGGAGCGTCATTTAAATCGTCAATCATGAGGTAAGTAATTTCTACAAGTTGTGAGTTAAATATACGTATATGGTCTTGTAAATACATGAAAAATTATGGAAATATTGGGAATTTGGTAGAAAAACCTAGTATTTAGTATTTTTGGATTTTGACCACGAAATTTGACATAGAATCAGGAATAAATTATGTATTTGAGTTCGTGGTGGTGTGGGTAATGATTATCTCTAAATTTTTGAAATCCGGGCATGTGTGCCCGAGGGTTGACTTTATGGACTTTCCCAGCGGAGTTGAAAATAGTTATAAATTGATTAATTATGGGTAATAGAGTATATATTTATGGATCTGCACATTTGTTTGACTAGTTTTGGAGAGACAGGCATCGATTTGAGGTGTTTGAAAGGTGTTGGAGCCGGTTATGGAACTTTAGAACGAGGTAAGTCTCCTGTCTAACTCTATGAGGGGGAAACTACCCCTAGGTTATGTAATTGATATATGCTACTTGTTTCGAGGCTACGTACGCACGAGGTGACGAGAGTATGTGCGTAGCTAGATTCATGTTATGTTCGAGTAGGCTTAGGTTGTCGCCATGCTATAAATGTACTAATTGAGTTGTCCCTTGCCTATTAAATTTATTTATTTTACATTACAACTTGAGACTAGACTTGCATAGAGTGATAGACTTTCTATTGTAGAGATTTGACGGGCTTCCGCCGAATAATTGTACTCCTCTTACGAATTTCTCTTGCGCTATGCGTTTTCATCGAAAAGTTTTCCTTAAGTTCATAACTCACATGTTTATTTGTGAATGGGATCAAGGACTCACTATAGCTTCTTATTCCAATGGGATCAGGCCGTTCGCCTTGGTAATAATAGATACATCTATGGTTCGTGTCATTCGACCCTCGACAGTGCGCACATTATGATGGGATTGGGTCGTTCGCCTCGGTAGGAATTGTATCACACTCTCATGGGAGCAGGCTGTTCACCTCGGTAATATAATAGATGTATCTATGGTTCGTGTCGTTTGACCCTCTGCAGTGCATATATAATAATGGAATCGGGTCGTACGCCTCGACATTTCTATAAAATACTCTTATGAAATCGCGCGTAATAATTGACAAGAAGCCAGTATATCTATGAGTTTTCCTGATTTGAACTGTGAGGACCTATCTGGTGAGGTCCATTATATATATACTCCGATTGAGGAGGTAACAACTTGCTGAGAGCTTGAGTTATTGCCGACAGGAGAATTGTACCACGTATTTATACATGTTATTTCATTTATTCACTCTGACTCACATCTGCTTACTTCTGTTGTATCTGTCTTATTGGACCACTAGTAAGGGTCGATGTCGACCCCTCATCACTACTTCTCTCGGGTTAGGCTAGATACTTACTAGGTACCCGTTGATTTATGTACTCATGCTACTTTTCTGCACTTATTGTGCAGGTACATATATGTCTGGTGGTCTTTTGGGCGCAAAGGCGCGACTATTGCGGGGACTTCACCGTGAGGTGCTTTCCATGTTACAATTCGCAGCTTGCAGAGTCTCTATCATAATTATTTATATTTTTCGGTCTAATTTGTAGTCCAGACAGATGTTGTATTTTATTATATTTCCTAGTTGATGCCCATGCACTTGTGACACCGGGTTTTGGGGGTTCCTACAGGTTTTTCATTATTGTAGTTCATGTAAATATTATCATTTACCCTGTAAATTCTATTTCATACTATTTAATTAATGAAAATTATGATTTCAAAATACTAAAATGAGTAATTAAATTGATCAATCACTGTTGGCTTGCTTGACAGTGGTGTTAGGCGCCATCACGACCTTTAGTGGATTTTGGGTCGTAACAGCTTGGTATCAGATCGTTAGGTTCTCTTAGGTCTCACGAGTCACGAGCAAGTCTTGTAGAGTCTTGCAGATCGGTACAGAGACATCTGTACTTATCTTCGAGAGGCTACAGAGATGTTAGGAGCACTTCCCTTCTCGATTCCTCGTCGTGTGATTTGATTACATTGAGGCTTGTTCCTTTATTTCCTTCCTACTCAATCTTACGCGATGTAGGGCGCTTGTTTTCAATTGGGCATCTAAAAGTTGTAGTGGTACTGAAGACATGGTGCAGGATGTTTTTCCCTGCGTGTTCGGGAAGGCTATTATCGTCGCTTTGTGGAAGGATGTTCTTTTGTTCAAGCTCAGTATATGTATTCCTATGGTTTCGAGACTGTGCACGGATTACTATGATGTCTATGTGTTGTTACCGCAAAATGTTGGTGTAATGGTAGGGTGCTCGTTTATGTGTCGAGCCAGTGAATGACTTGAAAGGAGGATTTCTCAGTGCATGATTTAGAGGTTCAGCATTTTATTCCATCAAAGGAAAGTTAATCGGACTATGGATGTTCATGCCTTGGTTGATGAAGTGACGAGACTTGGTATTTTCAAGCATGTTGGAATTCTCATTTGTGATGTGGTGTCGTCGTCTTTGTTGGAAAAGTGGCGCCTAAGAAGCGGTTGTCAGAGATAGCAAAGTGTAGCAGTTTCAGAATTGAATTGGTGTTTCTAGTGGTGTTGGCTCGAGAAAGATGATCTTCTAGAAGGTTTAGAGTCGGTAGCAATTCATTAGTTCCAGTGCTACAAGAATGGATTTAATTTGAGAAAACATTTGGGTAGCGAAGCGTGAGGAAGGGCAGTGCGGAAGGTGTCACGTGGTGGTTGGATTACTAGCAGGCCAAGTATGTAAAGCAAAGGTCGAGAAGTTGCTTATAGGAAATGGTTTGACCGAAGTAGGAGTGGCAGAGTAGCGTATGGATTCTGTGGTAGGATAGCCACATACCTTGAGGAATATTAGAGCGATTTGGGAGTCATGGTGAAAAGGGACTAGGTCTACGAATTATATTTGGAGTGGTGGTTACTGTACGGAGAAAGATTGAATATGGCAGAAAGAAGTTTTCTTGAAATTAATAGGGGTGTGAAGATTTGATTATCGTTTCATATGCAACATGACTTTGAGTTTGGAAGGTATTGTTGGACTCTTAGTTGATGTCAATGGAGAAGGAACGAACTTGTACAGTTGGTGAACGAGTATGGGCTCATGAGGGTTTACTGAACTAGTGGTAGTTGTACTCAGTGCATCGTCCTTGGAATATGTCGGCATGGAATACCCCAGGTGGGTTATCTCATGTGAACAGGTTAGCGGTTGCATGATTTTGATGAGGTTTATACGAAGAATTTTACTTAATACCCAACAGAAGGTCGAGTATGTGATCGTGGTCGATAATTCAGAATGTACCCTGAAAAGCTTAACAAAATATTTTGAGATATTTGGCAGGTTAACAGTGCGAGATCATGGTAATTGAGAAGGATGAATTTTTGTGGGCTCTACATTTTGTGATGGTAGCTTAAAGCTAACTGGGGGAGCCCACCGTCTACGATTAGATTGTGTGGTTGTCTGCTTGTGCCATTTCTGGTTATCGATGCATTAGTGGATTATTTATGACTAAGAAAAGAAAACATCAGGGGTAATTTGATCAAGGAACTTGATGAATGTATTCTATACCGCGCCTTATCGATTCAGGTGTAGGTTTTGGGAAAAAGAGTTTATGCTTCTTGTGGATGTAAATTCAGCCAATTGCTTCTTTGATAGGGTGTTCATGGGCTAGCAGAATGATGGAGTTTGGTTACATTCGGGACCAGGTCAGAGTGGGTGACTTGCAACAACGGTCCTAGTGGCTTCAAGAATTAAAGTGTAGTGCCTAAGGATTTTGGGTCCGTTGTGTGTATAAGGATCGAGTTTTCATAGTGGATTACGAACAAGACTTGGAATGTTCTATGTTATCATCGGGTATGTGATGTTGTATTAAAGAAAAGGAAAAAATAGCTTCGAATTCGCGGAAGGTCTTGTAGAATAGGTGTACCAGTTGGAGATGCTATTGTGCGCATAAGGAGAGTATAGGATGGATCGTAAGTATTGGACGATATGGTCTCGTGATGCGGGTCACTCGGGATGAGTGCGGATTTGGTTCGTTACATTTTCTAATGGAGCTATTATTATTTCTAAGGCAAGTCGAGAGTAAATTGGAAGAAGTTGGGTCGGTTAGTAATGGTTGAATCGGCATGATTATGGCACTGATCAATTCCTTCGGCGTGTGAAGTTATACATATGGTTTGTGATTGTACGTGCGGTATTGACAGCCACCATAACTTGATTGATTTGGTAGGTATTTGATTCAAATGTCCTTGTTTTGTAAGTGGATTCCAGAAGAGTCATGACGGTTTAGAACACAACTTGAGGTTTGTATTTTCAGCGGTTTGGGAATTCTAGTTGCATGTTGCAATGGTCCTTCCGAAAAAAGTTAAGTGAAAGGAATCTAACCAATTAAGTGTTTATTCTACTAGTAGTTCAGGGGTTATGATGAATTCTTGCACCCTCGTGTAACGGCATGATAGGTGCAGTGAGCGGCATGGGAATTTGAAGTTGAGGATCAAGGTTGCAGTTTGGTGTTGACAAGAATGTCGCGAGCTCGGATGAGCAGGAAGGAGTTCATATGTTCAGAGTAAGCTGGTATTTTCTTTAGTGTCTCCTGAGAACGGTGTCCTGTGTAAGAGTATTTGTGTATTGAAATGCGGTCTCTTGGTTGGCTTTGCAGAATTAGTGCGGTTGGTTGTGTGGAGGTGCAGACTTTGCTACCTGGTGCGAAAGGTCGTGGGAGAGTATCCCACGGGGAAATCTGTATAAGTATGACATGTTAGTCACTTGATTGTTAAATATTGAAACCAAGAATGGAGATTATGGTACTATCGTTAATGTGAGAATTTATGCTTGGAAGGCGCTATATTCCTTTGGTTGTGAACTGTGGGAGTTGTTCCTAATTGAGAAGGCTTGATTATTCGTACATGTGTTGAGGTCCCGTGTAGCTTGTGGTGTTATATGAGAAGGATGGCTCTCGATATGCATGCCATTTATCGCACCTTAGTTGTGCTTGGGTTTTGTGGCGTATTGCGTTATCCGTCTCCCCAGAGTTGTATTTTTGCACTTGGCGTGCTTGTGGACGATATTCGGTATTCTGTAGGTAGAAGCATTATAGCTTGATGGGTGTATCCTTATTTATTGTTATGAGTGGATCGAGTGGCACCCCGCCACGGGTACGTTGTTTGGATCGGGTTGCACGCCGCAACGCTATTGTTGATACCCAATTTTGCCCTCATATTTTTTTCAAAATAGTATATATACTTTCAAAATGTCATTTTTACATCATTACTTAATTTACAAGAGTTATACAAGTATTTTCTATAATTTTCCATAATTTTTAGAGCTTTAAAATTAATTTTCTTGCATTAGAATTATTTGAATATGTATTAATTACCTTTTTAAATTATTTTGTGATGAAATTAATTTTGCCATAACTTTCCCTCCTCCTCATTCTTGTTCTTATTTTCCTCCCTCCTCCTCCTCCTTCACTATTTTATATATACTGGAAAAATATATATACCCCATTGCTTATTTGTGTTTGGTTTGGTTTAGTTGAAGAAGCATAAAGAACATTTTTGTTGGAGTTTGATGGGCTTGATTGTTGAAGGCGGCAAAGTGTGTCAATTGATTTTTGAAGGTCTTGGATAAATCTAATCAGTGGAGATTCTGAACAATTTGAAACAAAAATATCATACATTTTGTATTGTTGATCCATTCGAACTTGTAAATAGTTTTCTCAAAAGTTATGATATAATTTGGGGGCTTTTGCATCCGTACCCATTTTTTGTGCCACGTTTTAACTTATACCCGCTTTGTAAAAAAAATTGTACCCATACCCTCTTTTGCGCATAACTTCAGCATACGGGGCTGAAGTTTCCCCAGTGAGCTGAAGTTTTGTCTTTGTAACTGGGGAACTTCAGCATACAGGGCTGAAGTTCCCCATTTTACAAAGACAAAACTCTCTAGTGCTGAAGTTTTGTNTTGCATCCGTACCCATTTTTTGTGCCACGTTTTAACTTATACCCGCTTTGTAAAAAAAATTGTACCCATACCCGCTTTTGCGCATAACTTCAGCATACGGGGCTGAAGTTTCCCCAGTGAGCTGAAGTTTTGTCTTTATAACTGGCGAACTTCAGCTTAACTGGTGAACTTCAGCTCAGCGAGTGAAAGGGAGCTGAAGTTATTTTAAAAGTGGGTACAAGTTAAAAGTTTTTAACCGCTTATATGTTTCATAATATTTTACCTCATTTTGATGTAATTATATTTGTATTTTTAAAGCTATTTTTACAATTTTGCAGTAATAGTCTATATGATGTGCAGAATTACATTTTATTACATTATTTGTGCCCAAAAAGCATTTTGATATTTTTATAATGTTAAACTATTATTTTTAAGGATCTTAATACATAAATAATATTTTTTATTATTTTTTAATTACTTCTTATCAATTTTCTTTTATAATCTTCGAGTATTTAAAACCTTGGCCCAATTTTTGAATTAGTTTCGGACCTAAAGGCTAGCCCAAACCAGACAACCCTTTTAATGAACCCAGTCACGACCCCTTTAAACGACCCGCCCCATTTCCCTTTGATCCTGGTCGGTGATCTCAAATGATCAACGATCCATAATAATCCCCTTATTTTCCTTATATCTCCATAACCTAAACCCTGGAGACATTTTCCCCCACCCAGCCGCCTCTGCATTCTCTCACTCCTAGACCAAACCCTAGACGCCTCCTCATAAATCCTCTCAAAACCCTGCTAAATCATGAAATTCTTTTATGATCTGCTTACCTTATTTGTATTATCTCGTTATCATTCATATGTTCGTGGTACTACTTAGTACTTGCCAGATTTTGGAAAGTATTACCTTTCCGAATCGAGTGCAATTGTCCTCAACCTACAAGATTCGGACGAAAATCCGTCTATATACACTCTCAACAATGTTGTATGGGTCCGATTCACCGAGATTCTTGGTTAATTTTGACCATTTTTCAAGCTAGGGTTTGTCCGATTTTTTACCTATTTTGATTCGGAGTAGGTTATGCATGTGACTTTCCTTGTTCCTGCTTAAACTTGATTGATTTTCTTTCCTTATTAGTGTTTGAATAATTTTTTTCCAAGTTTACTTGTTTGATTTCTACTACTATATAAACCCCTCCCCTAATCCCCTTTAACAAACCTCATTACTGCTATTACTCTCCCTAGTCTCCTCTTTCACTCACTCACTCACTCTACACTCGAATATTTTCTAAAATTGTTGAGTTCTTGGCCAGCTGAAAGCTAAGGCCACAATACCATTAAATGACCTCCTTCGGTGCAAGCACTGCTTGGAGCCCTTCTCGAGGCTCTTGTGAACTCTGAAGCATCGGGGATTCAGGGTTCCATTGTCCTCTTAAAATTACTGCTACTATTTCACTATTGACATTCTAAGTTCCCAATCTTTTGATCGTTTATCTTCGCAACTAATTAGCATTCTTGATACTAGAGAACATGTCTGCTTGTCCTGTTATCCTATAATTGACATGTGAGTTCTTTAGAATCTTTGTCCTATAGTTAATATCCATCATGTCAAGTTTCATGACCAACTAAGTGATATGTTTGCCAAATTGTGCCCACTAGCATGTTGTTGTGTTGTTTGCCACCACATTCTCACAAGGTTCTCATGTTAAAACCTTCCTATAAGGGCTGCACTCTACCTGCTTCATGTTCATGATTTTATTAACCTATCATCTAAATGTCTTTTACATTTTTTCTGGTTCATGCTTTACTTTGAAACTCATTTAAATGGTATACTATCCTATGATGGTGAATCTTATCACTATCAAACTCTGTTTCTGGAATTACGAAATATAAGCTTGCCTTATATGTGTCTTTTGTGATTTTCCATTTAGTATGATCCTATTTATACATCTTGGCTAAAAATGTTGACGGTTAAAGTTTTTTAAGAACTAAGTGTTTAGTTTTTTTATGAGTATTGTGTCCCTTGCATATCTCAATTTAGCTTCTGCTTGGGTAAGTAAGTTATTCTTTGTGCCTGGAAATGGGCCATGTGTGTTGTTGGACCTGGGGCACTGGATTCAGGTGCACTCTAATTGACTTGTGAGTCTGTGGTTTGGACCTGCTGTTTGTCCGGAGAGTAAGACTATTGAAGGCCTGGGATATCCCTGGTTTACCTTTGTGTTGAGCTTGTAATTGCAATTTAGTGGGCTTGTATTCGTTTCAGTCCACATTTTATCATTTTTCAGTTAGTATTATTTCATTCTTGGGTCTGTAATAATTTGTAAACAAACAAAATTATGGTATTAGTGAAATTGGAGAAATGGGTATATTCTATATTTGCATTGAAAGGGTAGAGAACCTGCCTATATGGTCTATGTGTTATGTTTGGTTGTTTCGTTCAGCATTCCTTGTTTGTTATTTTGTTTGGTATGTGACACACTCATAGAAATCATGCCTATAGGAAATCACACACTTCACTCAACTTGTCTAATACTTGTTCACCACTCAAAGCATGTTAGTTTAAGCATCTGTTGTACTTGTTTCTCATTGCGCACGTTTAAGCAGCATACCTATAGGATACAATAGAATGTGCTTGTCTAGTTTATATACCATATCTATAAGGATCCAATTAATCAACCGATCAATCGCCTCTATTGCTTTTAAGTGTACTTCCTATCTAGAAATCATGAATATAAGATTCTAATCTGTTACTCGATTATTGTCGTTGTTTTCATTACACTGCCCAACCTAGATGACATGTCTATAGGAGTAAAGTGTTATAAAATCAATTTCAACAATTGTTATAAATCCTGCATATAGGATACTGTCACCGCCTAAGACATATCTCTAAAAATCAGCGTTGGTAATTCAGAGTTCTGGGATTGTTTTCACTACCTTATTATAAAATGGTTAGAAATCAGGTCTATAGGACCTGTAACGCCCTAATTTGCCTATACGTTAGTCCAGAAATTATAGCACTACCTACCTAATATTGGAATCCAGAATCACATAGAAAAATCATGCCTATAGGACTTAAGAATCTCAACATGTCTTAATACTGCCTGTAATATGATCCTGCTCGCGTGCATTTATTGCTAACATGTGGAGGCCAACTTGAGCCATTTATTTGACTTTATGTGCAGTCCTACATGTTTTGAATATCGCTTAGATTTATCATTTTTTTAGCAACCTAAGTGAAGTCTAGAACCACCCAATATAGTAGGTCCAAAGCCTCTTGGGCCATAGGCATGGGACAGGTAGTGCACGCATAGGGTACGACTTAGAATTGAATTAGAGCGCCTCTACGTAAATAACTTTAACATAGCAATCAGGTAGCAGGAGATGATAGCATGTGCCCGCTAAATAATATGAGCAACTCCTACCTAAAGGGAGTTGCGAAATATTATTTATGTTGGATGGGGTGATCCTTTAAGCTAAAAAACTTAGGACCCCCCTTTTTTTCTTATACTTGATATCTACATTTGAACATTGTATCTGTATCCTTATAGCCCTTAAGATTTGTACCAATTGTGTTATAATGAACTCCTTCGACCTTTATATTCTCTTTATTTATTTGATCACCTAGCCTAATTACATAATCCACATAGTTCTAAGTTCGGACGGGACCCGCAGTTGTGGACCTCGAAGAGTGCCTAACACCTTCTTTTTGAGGTAATTTGAGCTCTTACCCGATCTTTGGTGACATTGACTAGTCAAACAGAGTTATTTGCACAATAGGTGTCCTAATGCACCTTAAAATCGTCAGGTGGCGACTCTTCTCTTTAAATACCCATTTAAAGGAGTTGTCACACGTCAAAACTTGTTTTCACGAGAAAATGGGGCGCGACAACTATCATGTGTGGATCAGGTATGGTCCGCTATACTTATTTTTGTGTATTTGTTTCTCATTCTCTGAGAAAGGTTCATAGCATCTCTTCGGCCATTTTATTTGTTACATGCGCGGGGTAGTTTTTTTTTTCCAGAGTTCGTTCTCCCTTATGTGTCATATTCAAGTTGTAGTTTGTCGGCGCACTCATGGCATCATATGAGATTTGGGTCAGTGTTTGAGCTTATTTCCTGAGCAACTTGTACTGGGTGAGACGAGGTTATTAGACCTTGAATCATTGCGCTCAGAGTTATGTAGGGTATAATAAAGAGCAAATACCGTTATTCAGTTCAGAATGAGGTAATGGACCTTGTCAGGAAGAGAGACTCCATGATTTGTTGATGCGACAGGTGGTTATTAGTTTCTATGCATCTCTTCCGCCGTGGCAATATTGAATGAGGTGTGTTGTGGGCATCAGATTCGTGGAATTGCAGCTATAGTTGTTAGAGAATGTTGTTATTGTCAAGTGTGGGATGGTGTGATTTTAGCGGAGGAGCATGGTCATGTTGGGTACAGTGTCTTGTGATTGATGCGCTGTTCGTATGTTAGAATCGGGCCTCGTAGAAAGTTTCGGATGTTGGAATTTGGTTATGAAGCTTGTTAGCTAAGCTAATAGGAATGATCTTCCGTTCGGCTCGAGCTAACGTGAATTAGGGGAAAATTAGTACCAATTGTGTAACGGTAGATATATAATTGAATTAGTATTCAAACGGAATGTATATTCAAACTATTTCAAATAGTACTAGATATATTTAACTAATTTTTAATTCAAAAAGGACAGGTAGCAATGTGATCCAAATAGAGTACTCCCTATGTTCCAGTTTATGTGAACCTATTTTCTTTTTGGTCCGTTTAAAAAAGAATGACTTTTTTTAAAATTTGGTAACAATTTAGCTTAAGCTTGCAATTCTACCCTTAATGAGAAGCTTTTATAACCACACAAATATTCGGAGCCTCTTTTTGACTTGTTTAGGATCACAAATTCCAAAAATATATATTTTTTTTAAATTACTTGTCCAGTTAATCAAGTTCACATATATTGAAACAGAGGCCGTATAAAATACACACCAGAAATATTTTAGGATCTCATAAGAAAATAATAAGTATTTTAGGAAAAGCGGTAGCAGAAGTAGTTACTAATATAAATACTCCGTAGCGATTCCTAATAAGCAACAATCCGAAACCGTAGACCCAAAAATCAGAGGAGGGGAGCAATAGCCAAAGCCATCAGCAGACAGCAGCGGTGTTTCAATTTCAATGTCAACGTTCGAGGCTAAAGGAGTGATCTATTTTTACAGTGTAACTCATGAGGATGAATGGTATCGTGTTGATTTAGAGTCCTTGCCGCGAGAAAAACTTCGTCCGATTGCCGGCGGCTTCACTTTTGAAGAGGGAACAAGATGGACCGTTGTTGATGAAGACATCTACTGTACCGGAGGACTCAGGTTGGACATTGATAACGCCGTTTCTAGGAAATTGCATAAATATAATACCACAAAACCTAACAACTCTGGCTGGCAAACCATACCTTCTCCCAGGAAACTTGGCTGGTACCAGCCGTTTGTGTTTGGCTATAAGGAGAAGATCTATGTTGTGGGCGGCTATAGGTATTCCCGTGATTTATCCGTGAAATCTTCGTGGACAAGTTGGGGTGAATTTTACAACCTCAGAACCGGAACTTGGCATTGCCTGTCGGCGAAGGTCCAACCTGAGTATCGTTATTTCGGTACTTGCTCTGCCGTCCTTATGAACAAAACCACAGTTGTCTTTTATTCATTCGTGGACGGTTCTTTGCTGTTTCTCAATGCCGTTAGTGATACGGTGTATTCCGAGAAGCATCCCAACTTGAAATTCAATCTCCAAGATTGTGCGTTTCTTGTTCCAGATGGGCTTCAGGGTTGTCAGTATCTTGACCTGCTAACCTGTGTCGCACAAAATATACGACCAGTGGCATATAACTCAACTTTGTATTGGTTCAGCTGTGACATGTGCTTATATGGGTATGATATTGATAAGAAAAGATGGTTTCAATCTAATCGTCTTAAAGAAGACCTACCTTGGTTACTTATGCTGGATCCTTGCTGTTTAGTTTGTATTCCAGTTTTGGTTGACCTGTGTAACGGAAAATTTCTAGTGATCGTCGCTCTAGATTCTAGTGAATTGGGAATGGCTATCCTTACAGTTAGCAAAGGCGACTCACTAGAAGTTACCCTACAAGGCTTCGTAACTTTACCTGTAGATGAATCTTTCAGCCCCGTCAACCCCATGGAAGCAATAGCTATGTGAGTGCTCATGCTTTACCCCTTTTATTAAGTAGCATATATTTGTCTGAATTGGTTTGTTCTTTTTTACTTTTCTTAATTCTGGTCTCAGGTTTTTCTTTCTCCGTCATGTCTTATAAGAATTAATCCGCCACTGTCTACCTTATGCAAATGATCTAGCTCTAGGCTACGGGTGGGGAGGGTCTATCATTGTGTCACTATTCTGCCCGGCTTTAGCAGAGCAGATGATTGAGGACCATATTGACTTGCTCTTGTTGCTCCTCTCCTTCCTCTTGTTCTTGTGAGAATGGTGGCCTCATAACTCTAAGCACCTGTTGAATTTTAACAATATGGCTGACCCTGAAGTCCCCGGGTGTCTCCCTGTCTATGCCAAATGGCTTGGCTGATGTTTCTATGTCAAAGCCTCTGAAGGCGTTTCCAGATTGAAATCCTAATCGACCACCCCGTTGCTGTTGTCAGTTTCCAGCTATGTATTATCTCTATCTCTGCAAGTAAATGAAAAACCAATTCTTTTAATTAAAAAAATAAAAATGGTTCTATAGAATTTTTTCTGGTATGTTCTCTAAACCCAATTTTCTAATGTACTCTCCAAGTTTGAGCAAGTTAGTTGGTGTTGTTACTGCTGTAGAGGTGGATCTAGAATTTAAACTCTATGGGTTCAACTTTTAAGGTTTTCACCATTGAACCTATTATTATATTTTTAAAGTTATGGGTTCACATATACTATCTTTGTCTGTATCGCTGTCTTCCCAAAACAAGAACCTCCTCATTTCCTTCGATGTAGACTCAGTGAGCCGGCAAGAAAGGCAATAATGCCACCCTCTCTAAACTGTCCAATCCTCTGATGACGATCTTGAAGTCTTAAACCTGCACGTCTTTCTTGCTGAAATTGCTGGGAGGACCGGAAAGTGTGGGGGCTTAGAGAATACATGATGCCATAAAATCCCCGACTTGAACATTACTCGACACAGCTATAAGAAGTTTCACAAAATAGAAGATGGAGAAGTCTCTGAAAGTAATAAGCACACACGAGAGCGAAATGGATTGCAAGGATTCATACGACCGACGCATACTAGCTTGAGATTTAGACGTCGTTGTTTTTTTGTCTCTTGTCTCCGCTCTCGTCCTTTGTCAATCATCCTTTCTTGTGAGGTTACTTCATCTCTTCCTAGTTCGCCCCTTCATTTGAGGCTGGTTAAGCATTAGTAGTTAACTTTCTTACCCATCTTTGTCTTTTGGTTCTTGAGTGTATGAATGGTGGATTTGGTTGATGAACAGTTAACAACAAACTTGAGTGGGAAAACTGAGAACATTTTTCTTTGTTATTTATACGTTGAATTTACTTTATGCCTTTCATCTTTTGCCATTCTGTAACTTTAGACTGTGCTCTTTTTGACTCCATTATTATCCTTTTTAATTACTTTCCTTCTTTGGGAGGGGGCAAGGGGGGCAAAGAAACAATATTCCACCTTATAGATGCAGATGATGTATTGTACTTCTCAAAAAGATGCTTGACTTCGGTTATGATTTTCTGTTTAACCAGAAAAAAAAGTAGATGCTATGAGATTCTCTTCCACCTGTTTCTTTTTCTCTACCTGCCCACCATTTAGTTTGTGATAATTTTTGTCGTGCTGATTGCTTTTCTACACTAGTGTTGAAGGGTGAAGAATGTTGGGTCACGTTCTATTCTTGGAAAAGAAAATTTGCAATGGAGGACTGATGGTGAGATGTTTGTTCGATTGTCGCTTTTTTTGCTCTTGTTTGGGGAAAGTGTGATTTAAGTGTTTGCTTTTCATAGGTTGATGTTATGAAATTTTATAAGCTTTGTACTTCAGTTGTGTGCGCCTGGTAAAATGTGATGGACTCAAAAATGTGTCAAACTATGTTTTGCAGCTTTCATATCAAGATATATTTCTCTGAACTTTCTTTTTGCGTTACTTGCAATTTATAGTTGTAAGAGCTTTGTACTTAGCTGGGTGGCACTGTTACAATGTGATGGTCTTATTATAAGTTTGCCAGACTAAGTTCTACTGTTTTTCCTTTATAAGATATTGCTTTTGCCGACGTAGTCTTTGATTTCTCGTGCAAAGGTGTGAGCTGGGCTTTTAACCAATTTTGACTTTATTTTAAGGGTTACATTAGTTAAATATTCGTACGTTGCTTTTGTAAGTGTTGAGGAGGCAAGCTGAGTTGCCAGGATTTACAAGATAATTGGGCAGGAGCGGTCCCGTACCTGCGACTAGGCAACCGCACCTGCGGTCACACCAGAACAGGTGCACTAGCAACTATTTCAGCTGGTTTTTTGGTCTCGTGCGGTGTCCGGGAGGCACCTGGGCCCACCCGAGCCCCCGACCAAAATACCAACAAGTCCCAAATCATAATACGGACTCGCTCGAGCCTTCGGAACCCCCAAAACAATGCTAAAACTCAAAATCACACCTCAAAACCCCTAGAACCAAACTTAGGAACTTTAAGTTTTCTTGACTTCGCTAACAACACGCCGAACCGACCTATACTACTCGGAATGACACAAAATTTTATAGGCAGGTCATAAATGACATAACAGAACTATTCCCAGTCTCGGAATTCTGTTCGGACCCCAATAACTCAAAAACACGTCCTAAACCACAATAGGAACCTAAGGAACTCTCATTTCAATATTGGGCATCGAAACGCTCCCGGGTCATCCAAAACCCATTCCGAACATACGCCCAAGTCCGAAATCATCATACGAAGCTACCAGAACCGTCGAAACTCGATTTCGAGGTCGTTTACCCAAAATATTGACCGAAGTCAAACTCGGCCTTAAAGGCCAACCTTAAGGAACCAAGTGTTCCTATAGCACTTTAAACACTTCCGAATCCCGAACCACCAGTCCTCGCAAGTCATAAATCGCAATAAGCCGCTATGGGAAGTTTCATTTAGGGGAACGGGGTCCGGCAACGCAAAACGACCGGTCGGGTCGTTACATTCTCCACTTCTTAAACAAATGTTCGTCCTCGAACGGGTCTAGAATCATACCTGAAGTGCTGAATAAGTGTGGATATCTGCTCCGCATGCCCTCCTCGGACTCCCAGGTCGCCTCCTCGACTGGTTGGCCCCTCCACTGGACCTTTACAATAGAAACTCTCTTGGACCTCAACTGGCGATCCTGCCTATCAATAATAGCAATTGGCTCCTCCTCATAGCCCAACCTCTTATCCAACTGAATAGTGCTGAAATCAACCACGTGAGAGAAGTCGGCGTGGTACCTCCGGAGCATGGATACATGAAAAACTGGATGAACTCCTGACGAATTGGGAGGTAAAGCTAGCTCATAAGCAACCTCCCCAACTCTCCTCAACACCTCAAAGGGACCTATAAACCTTGAGCTCAGCTTGCCCTTCTTCCAGAACCTCATAATACCCTTCATCGACGAGACTTTCAATAGAACCTTATCTCTCTCCATAAATGATACATCACGCGCCTTCTGATCAGCGTAACTCTTCTGTCTGGAATGTGCTGTGCGGAGCCTCTCCTGGATCAACTTCACTTTCTCCAAGGCATTCCTTACCAGGTCGGTGCCATATAACTTAGCCTCGCCAAGCTCAAATGACCCGATAGGAGAACGACATCGCCGACCATACAAAGTCTCAAATGGTGCCATCTCAATGCTGGACTGATAACTATTACTATAAGCAAACTCGGCCAAAGGCAAGAACTGGTCCCACTGACCTCCGAAGTCAATCACACATGCCCTGAGCATGTCCTCCAATATCTGAACTGTAGGATCCGACTGACCATCAGTCTGAGGGTGAAACGCTGTGCTGAGGTCTATCTGAGTACCCATCTCACTATGCAATGCTCTCCAGAAGTGCGAGGTGAACTGAGGACCTCGATTTGATATAATGGACACCGACACACCGTGCAACTGGACTATCTCCCGAATGTACATCTGTGCCAACCTCTCAGAAGTATAAGTAGTAGCCATTGGACTGAAATGCGCCGATTTTTTCAATATATCTACAATGACCCAAATCGCGTCAACCTTCTGCAAGGTATGAGGCAACCCAACCACGAAGTCCATAGTGATGCGCTCCCATTTCCACTCAGGAATGGGCATCTGCTGAAGTAGACCTCTCGGCCTCTGGTGCTCATACTTAACCTGCTGGCAATTAAGACACCTAGCCACATACTCCACGATGCCCTTCTTCATCCGCCTCCACCAGTATTGCTGCTTCAAATCACGATACATCTTCGTAGCACCAGGATGAACGGAATACCGAGAACTCTGTGCCTCCTCTAGAATCCTCTCTCTCAGGACATCAACATTAGGAACACATAAGCGGCCCTGAAGTCTCAGAACACCATCTTCGCCAATAGTAATCTCCTTGGCCCTACCCTGAACCACTGTCTCCCGTAGCTCAGCCAAACACGGATCATCATACTGCCGAGCCTTAATTTCCTCCAATAACGAAGACTGAGCAACCACATGTGCAAGAACTCGACGAGGCTCTAAAAGGTCTAATCTCACCAGGCGATTGGCCAAGGACTGAATGTCCAAGGCTAGAGGTCTCTTCTCTGCTGCAATATAAGCCAAGCTACCCATACTCTCTACCTTCCTGCTCAAAGTATCTGCTACCACATTTGCCTTGCCCGGATGATAAAGAATGGTGATATCATAATCCTTCAACAACTCAAGCCATCTTCTCTTCGTCAAATTAAGATCCCTCTGCTTGAACAAGTGCCGCAAGCTACGGTGGTCTGTATAAACCTCACAGGACACTCCATACAAGTAGTGCCTCCAAATCTTAAGAGCATGAACAATCGCCGCCAACTCCAAATCGTGCACATGATAATTCTTCTCATGAATCTTCAGCTGGCGCGAAGTATAAGCAATAACTCTCTCTTACTGCATAAGTACACACCTCAAGCCAACGTGTGAAGCGTCGCAATATACTATATACATCCCCCAACCGAAAGGCAATACCAGAACTGGTGCTGAGGTCAATGCTGCCTTGAGCTTCTGAAAGCTCGCCTCACACTTGTCGGACCATCTGAACGGGGCATTCTTCTGAGTCAATCTAGTCAATGGAGCTGCAATAGAAGAGAACCCCTCCACAAATTGGCGGTAATAGCCTGCTAGGCCCAAAGAGCTCCTGATCTCTGTAGCTGAAGTAGGACGTGACCAACTCTGAACCGCCTCAACCTTCTGAGGATCAACCTTGATACCCTCTCCGGATACCACATGCCCCAAGAATGCCATGGAATCCAACCAGAACTCACATTTGGAGAACTTAGCATATAGCTTCCGTTCTCGCAAAGTCTGGAGCACAACTCTCAAGTGTTGCTCATGCTCCCCCAGGATACGTGAGTAAATCAAAATGTCATCAATGAAGACAATGACAAAGGAATCAATATACGGCATGAACACCCTATTCATTAAGTCCATGAATACTGCTGGGGCATTAGTCAAGCCAAAGGACATCACCAGGAACTCATAATGGCCATATCTCGTACGAAAAGCAGTCTTCGGAACATCTGAAGCCCGAATCTTCAACTGATGATATCCCGATCTCAAATCAATCTTAGAAAACACACGAGCACCCTGCAGCTAGTCTAACAAATCATCGATGCGCGGCAAAGGATACTTGTTCTTAATGGTAACCTTGTTCAACTGGCGGTAATCAATACACATTCGCATGTACCCATACTTCTTCTTCACGAATAGAACTGGAGCACCCCACCGCGATACACTCGGTCTGATGAACCCCTTAGCTAACAACTCCTCAAGCTGCTCCTTCAACTCCTTCAACTCCTTCGGAGCCATATGTACAGAGGAATAGATATAGGCTGGGTGCCTGGAGTTAAATCAATGCAGAAATCAATATCACGGTCCGGAGGCATGCCTGGAAGGTCTAAAGGAAATACATCAGCAAACTCTCGAACCACTTGTATTGGTAAAAAAGAGTTTCACACGTAAACCAAATTTTGACAACTCAGACAGTCACGTGGACACAGGAAAACGCGACAGCTGGATGTGATTATTTGAAGAGGTACGAAACAAAGAGGCATGATTCAGTAAACCCTCAAGCTTATCAGCCACGAGAAACTCAACGTGATCAAAACATGGGAGAGGCACGGTTAGAATGAATCTAGACAAAGCTACGGGCAGATTCAATGACCCACAATTGATTACTCGAACGTTATGTAACCATACCCCAATTACCGTTATCCTTTGTAAAGCCTCATTAATGTCATAATTAGTCATTAATGAGCAACCATATCAAGAGTTGTACATGATAGGAATCTCCTATATAAGGGATGGGAATACAACATGTAAAATCATCTGATTCTGGAATATAATTGACTTCGCTTTTCTATATTTCTGCAATATTGTCTGTTATTCATTTTTCTCTATTTCCTTGATTATCAGTAACCCGTGTTCATCCTAAAAATAACTTTAGTCAAAGGGTCTAATTCTCTGGTTAAACAAATTGGTTCCGTTACCGGGAATCTGATAATCTTTGTTTGATTTTCAAGTGATATCCTCTGAACTATGTCAAACTCCAACGACAACAACCAGCAAAGCAGTGGAACCCCAGTTCCATCGCCTTCAGGAACCCCACGTGGTTCAAGGGAACAATCCCCAAAAAAATCCAATAACAATAATGGTGATAATGATCAAACTGTGGAACAAGATTGTGTAAAGCAAATGATTTCAGAGTATGTGAGCCAAGTTTTGCAAGAATTTGCGAGAGGATTACCGGCAGCGTTACCTACACCGCCGACGCCACCCCCCAATAATACCATCACCATGGAAAATCCTCAATCTGGGTTGGCAAACTCAGGAAGAGGAGATACTCCTAATGAATCTCTCGAAATGAGACCAGGTATATCTAATAACTCAAAAATACAAAATTTACCGCTAACCATGCAGAAACAGATGAAGGAGCAGAACGATCGCATCGAACAAATTCCTGGAGTACCACCTATCATCAAAGGCATTGATGTTGATAGGTATTCTCAACAACCTTGGAAGCCAAGTGCGGTACCCTTGCCTATACCCAAGAAGTTTAAAATGACTGACATTCCCAAATATGATGGAAAAACTGACCCACGTGACCATGTGACTTCTTTCACTATTGGGGTAAAAGGCAACGACTTAACAAAACAAGAGATTGAATCAGTCCTTGTCAAAAAATTTGGGCAAACACTTACCAAAGGGGACCTAACCTGGTATTCTCTTCTCCCTGTATATTTTATTGACTCTTTTGATGAGCTTGCAGATTCGTTTATAAAAGCACACTCTGGTGCACAAAAAGTTGAGAAGAGAATGGAAGACATATTCAAAATAAAACAAGGAGACACGGAACTACTCCGTGAGTTTGTAGACAGGTTTCAACGAGAAAGAATGCAGTTACCCAGGGTGCCTGATAATTGGGCAGCCATGGCATTTGCAAGCAACCTAAACGATAAAAGCTCAGAAGCCACGAGACGAATTAAGGAAAGTCTAACAGAATTCCCCGCTACAACATGGAACGATGTATATAACAGGTATAGTACTAAACTCAGAATAGAAGAACATATCATTGCTCGTTCGAGAGATGAAGATCATTCCAGATCCACATGTCCTGAATCAGATAGAAGATTAGGTAAAAATAGGTACAATCCTTACATAGGACCCTCTGGACAAGAATATTCGCCCCAGGTTTGAAAATACTAGGTCGGATTATAGACCACAAGGAAGAGACATAGTCTCATCCTCGTCTAGATCTAGAAAAGATCGAGATGAATGACCTAGAAGTAATACTCAAATTAGGGATCATACCTTTAATGTAAGTATTACTGAACTTGTCTCAATATTGAGGAACATAGGAGACAAGGTTAAGTGGACCAAAGAGATGCGGTCAAATCCAAGTAGAAGGAACCCAGATCACTGGTGTGAATTCCATAACGATCATGGGCACAAAATTGCGGATTGCAGATTTTTACAAGGTGAAGTAGAAAATTCATTGAAACATGGCTATTTAACAGAATTGTTTAGTGATAAAGGTAAACAGGCATATATGAGGAACAGGCAGGAGTCCTCAAAGCCTCCTTCTCCAAAACGAACCGTCAATGTGATACACAGAGGTGAAGAAGAAAAAGGAGTGATCTGCAAAACAACCACAAAGTTCACAATTACACATGGAAAACGGGCTCGTGAAAATATGGAAGAAGACGATATAACCTTCGATGATGCAGATATCGGCGGATTAATGCTTCCGCACAATGATGCTCTGGTAATATCTTTAATTATTTATGACACTAACGTAAAAAGAGTGTTGATTGATCCAGGCAGTTCAGTCAATATCATTTTGCTAAGAGTCGTGGAATAAATGCTACTAGGGAATCAAGTAATACCAAGGGAACGAGCCATATCACGGTTTGATAACTCTACGATTATAACAAAAGGAGAAATTGAGCTTAGCACTTATGATGAGGGGGTGATCAAAAGTACCAGGTTCCAAGTCATCGATACTGACATGGCTTATAACGTGGTCGTGGGAAGGCCATGGATCCACGACATGGACTGAAGAATGTCAGCAAGCCCTCAAGAATCTAAAGATTTTTCTATCAAAACCACCACTGCTTTTAAAGCCAAAAGAAGGGGAAAGATTGTACATCTACCTGGTTGTCTCAGAAATTGCTGTAAGTGAAGTATCNAATATTCTGCATAAACAGGAATTGTCAGGAAGATTAGCCAAGTGGGCCATAGAATTAAGTGAGCATGAAATAATCTATCAGCCTAGGACTGCAATTAACTCTCAAATACTAGCTGATTTTGTTGCTGACTTTAGTAATACATTGTATCTGAAGTAGAAAAAGAGTCACAATTCTTTAACGGTGTTAATCCAGGCCTATGTACCTTTTTCACCGATGGTTCTTCAAATATAAAAGGTGCCGGCTTAGGCATAGTCTTAATATCA
>ML314227.1:0-64460 GCA_005239505.1 Nicotiana paniculata | reverse complement strand
TGAGTGGAAGTGGGAGCGTATCACTATGGACTTCGTTGTTAGACTCCCACGGACTCAGAGGAAATTTGACGCCATTTGGGTTATTGTGGATAGGCTGACTAAATCAGCACATTTCATTCCTTTGGCAAGTACTTATACTTCAGAGCGGTTGGCTGAGTTATATATTTGGAGATAGTTCGCCTTCACGGTGTGCCCGTGTCTATCATTTCAGATCGAGGTACGCAGTTTACTTCGCACTTTTGGAGGGCAGTTGAGCGTGAGTTAGGTACCCGAGTTGAGTTGAGTACAACATTTCACCCTCAGACTGACAGACAGTCTTAGCGTACCATTCAGATATTGGAGGATATGCTCCGCGGTTGTGTTATTGACTTTGGAGGTTCGTGGGATCAGTTCTTGCAGTTAGCAGAGTTTTCTTATAATAATAGTTATCAGTCGAGCATTCATATGGCTCCCTATGAGGCATTGTATGGTAGACGGTGTAGATCGCCAGTTAGATGGTTCGAGCCTGAAGAAGCTCAGTTATTGAGTACAGATTTAGTGCAGGAGGCCTTAGATAAGGTCAAGATTATTCAGGAAAGGCTTCGTGCAGCTCAGTCTAGGAAAAAGAGTTATGCCGATCGTAAAGTTCGATGTGGCATTCATGGTTGGAGAGAGACTATTGCTTCGGGTATCGCCCATGAAGGGTGTTATGAGGTTTGGAAAGAAGGGTAAGTTGAGTTAGGTATATCGGGTCGTTTGAGATTCTTGATAGAGTGGGGGAGGTAGCGTATAGACTTGCGTTGCCTTTAGGGTTATCCTCAGTTCATCCTTTATTCCATGTGTCTATGCTACGGGAATACCATGGTGACCCATCCCACATGTTAGACTTCAGCTCTGTCCAATTGGAAAAAGACTTGACTTATGGGGAGGAGCAGGTAGCCATTTTAGACAGGCAGGTTCGTCAGTTGAGGTCTAAGAGTTGTCCTTCAGTTCGAGTGCGGTGGAGAGCCCAGCCCGTTGAGGCAGCTACTTGGGAGTCTGAGTCAGACATGCAAAGTAAATATTACACTTGTTTGCAAATTTAGGTAATCTTCTATGTCCGTTCGAGGACGAACGATTATTTTAGAGGTGGAGATTGTGATGACCCAAGGGGTCATTTTATGAATTTAGACTCCGTTCTAGACTTATTAGCCATATAAAGATTAATTTTAACTACCTGGATTTACGTGCCCAGTCCGGGCGTGAAACCGGAAAGCTTTTATGTGAAAATATAAGAAATAATAATTTTTAGAATTAAAAATTTGGTTTTAGTTGACTTGAGTCAACATTTTGAGTAAATGCACTCGGATGTGTGTTTCGACGATCTCGGGAGGTCCGCAGTAAAATATGGGGCCCGGGCGTATGCTCAGAAATGAATTCCGAGGTCCCAAGCCTTAGAAATAAATTTTTGAAAGAAATTGTTTTGTTGAAATATTTATGAAATAAAAAAAGAATTAATGTTTAAAATCATTGGTATCGGGCCCGTATTTTGGTTCCGGAGCCCGGTACAGATTTTTTATAATATTTAGGCCTTGCCTGTGAAATTTGGTAAAAAAATGGAGTTCGTTTGATGTGATTCGGACATCCGCTTGAAAAGTTATGAACTATAAGTGCTCTTCAGGAAAATAATGAGTTTTGAGGTTTAATTCGTTGTTTTACATGTTATTTTCAAAATTTGATCGCACGAGCAAGTCCGTATGATACTTTTAGACCTGCTTGCATGTTTGATTTAGATCCCCTAAGGCTCAGGTGAGTTTCAAATAGGTTTGAGTTGTGTTGCGCTCGTTCTTTCTTGTGCTGCGACGTCGTTTCTTCAGGCATAAATGATACCATATTGAATAAATGAGCTCCGATTTCTGTTTTGAATAAAGTATTAGATCCGTATCGTAATTACGGACCCGTAGCAAAAAGAATCATCGAATTTGGACATCGTATGAGGGTTTTATGGGTATTTTACTAAGGTTGCCAGATTTTTTGGGTTAATTACGTAATTGCCCCTGACGGCGTATTAAAAATCTACACAAATTGCAAATATTAAAACCTACATATCTCCTTCATTATATGGCCAAATTGAGTGATTCAACCCTAACTTGACTAGAAATTCACAAGGAATCCATTGGATACATAAAAATCGAGTTTTCGGATTATTTGGCATGAAAAACGAGGCAGAATAGCTCGCAAAAAAAATATATAAAACGGGCAGACTTTTTCTTCGTCAAATTTTCGAACCCCACAGCCCTAGTAACGAATTTCTTCACCAAATATCATCCCCAAGTCATAGGTAATCAATTATAAACTTTACTCTTTCAATTACCCATTGTTTTTCATCACTTTTAAATCAAAAACTAAGAATTTCATGGTAAAATTGAGAGTTTGGGTGGAATTAGGGAATTTTATAAAAATCGAATCTTTACCTCGAATCGAGGTCGGATTTCAAAATTAATTGTATATTTCGGTTCGTGGGTGAATGGGTAAACGTAATTTGGTCCGAACCCCGAGTTTAGACCAAGCGGGCCCGGGGTCGGGTTTTCACTTTTTTTTTAAACTTAGGAAAAATTATATTTTCAATAAAGTTATTTCCTTTAGCATTAGTTAATGATATTAAGTTTATTGTGATTAGATTCGAGCAAGTTAGAGGTGAATTCAAAAGGAAAAGCAATAATTGAGCAGTGAGTGGCCTACGAAATTGAGGTAAGTGTTTGGTCTAANGATTCTTGTCTTAATTGTTCTATGTCCATTATTGTTTCTATGACTACTTGGTCTTGTTATTTTATTGTTAGATATTGTTGTGGTTATTTTGAAAGAGTATTGTTTGTTTTAGCCGGATTCCTTGTGGTACAAAACAGTTGAGCAGTTTGACATTGTTTTTACAAATTATATATATGTATATGTTCATGTTGGTTCCATTGTTGATAATATTGAGGAAGTGATGAGGAATGCAGTTTACTGTTTTATGATTGTTGAGGCTTACGTGGTTGTTGGGTTTCAATTGATTGTTGTCAATTGTAGTGGAGAGTGTATTAAAAGTGTTGATTGTTCTTTTGATTTTTATCATGGTACATAAAGATTTTGCTGGGTTGACAGCGTTACGGTGTTTACATATATTCTGGTTGGTTTTATTGTGAAATGATATTGGTTAAAGCTTACGAGTTATACAGTTTTCTGTTTGAAATTGTTGAAATAAAAGTATTGTGAAAGGCTTGGCCCGAATTGTAAAAGTCTCATAAATAAACTGATATGCTATGTCCGATAGGAGCGGGTTGCACGCCGCAACAAGGAGTGATAAAGGTGGGATCGAGTTGCACGCCGCTACAGGAGTAATAAGGGTGATATATTTATATATAGGAGCAATAATGGCGGACAGGTGGGAACGGGTTGCACACCGCAACAAGGAGCGATAAGGGAGGACATTTATATTTTTACTGATTTTCAAAGAAAAACAAAGATTTGAAAACTTACTATTTTATATTACTATTTTTCATATTTTGGCACTACTTTTATTTAAAGTTAAAGTTTGGAAACTTGGAAATTATTTGAGAGTTGGTTATAGCTGAGGCCTGGAAAAGGCGGCTAAGTTATTTCATTGTTGTTGCAGTACTTAATTATTTGTTTAGATTTCCTTCTTGCTTTATATTTATTGTCTCAGTTATATTTTTCTTGTTCGTGTAGAATTGTTTTATTGCGTTATAGTATATATTATTGTCACAGGTTATATGTTGTTAATGCCCCGCCGTAGCCTCGTCACTACTTCGTCGAGGTTAGGCTCGGCACTTACTCAGTACATGGGGTCGGTTGTGTTGATACTACACTCTACACTCTATTATGCAGATCCAGGTATCGACTAGTAATAGAGATATTTAGAGCGGCTATTCATTATTTGGAGACACGAGGTATATCTGTCGGCGTTCGCAGATCACGAGAGTCTTCTCCTATTTCCATAAACGATGTTTTATTTTACTCAGAACAGTTACATTATTTCTTTCGACCCAGTATTTGTAGTATTCTTTAGTAGTTCGTGAATTGTAACAGCAGACCCTGGTAGTCTTAGAGTTATTTATATAATTAGTTCGTGGTTCGTTTTTTTTCAATTGTTTATTATTTTATCATTGGAAATCATTTAAATTAAGTTTACATTAGATTTATTTATTTATGTTTAAGAAGATAATCAAAGGAAGTTAGCTACTCAAATTCTAACATTGGTTTGCCTATCAAGTGTGGTGTTAGGCGCCATCACGATCCCTAAGGTTGGGAATTTGGGTCGTGACAGTTAGAGAGGAGAGATTTGTAAAGGAGAGAATGGGAGGTATGGGAGAAGGGGGAAAACGGGTCCATTTTAGGGAAAGGAAGGGGCCTGGGCATTTTTTCAGTTTTTTTTGTTCGATTTAAAACTGGCCAAAAATTACACTACTGCGTCGCTGGGTGCGGTGCCCCAAGTGGCGCGGTAGTGGGGATATTCGGAGACCCAATTTCCTATCAAAGGAGACTGTCTGGCCTAGCGCGGCACCCCATGTGGCATGCTAGGACACGTTTCTCAAAGTTCCGGTGATTGTTGCTTTTTAGCCCACGGGTTGCACCCCGACTCTATTATGTACTTTTTTATGTTGGGTTCATATTTATACCTATACAAACAAGTAACTAAACTCCTAAACTCTAATAATCTTAATCTACAATTACCTAAACTATTCTACAAAAGAAGAAAAAAGGGTTAGAAGCAGTTCTAAGTTATTATCGTCAGCTTGACTCCGTCACTTAGGCTCATTTTATCACGATGCTAGAGGATTACTTGTCAAATCCTCCAACAAGGTACTGTTTCAACTTGTGCCCGTTCATCTTAAAGTTTTCATTCCCTTCTTCATCATGTATTTCAATGGCTTCATACGGTGAGACATGTTTCACCACATACAGACCTATCCATCTGACTTGAATTTTCCAAGGAATAACCTAAGTCTAGTATTGTACAGTAAGACTTTGTCCCCTTCATGAAATTCCTTTAGCTTAATCAAACGATCATGCCACCTTTTTGTCTTTTCCTTGAAAATTCACGCATTTTCATACGCGTTCAATATAAACTCCTCCAATTCGTTCATCTACGCCAACATGTGTTCACCTACAAGTCTAAGATCAAGATTAAGCATCTTAATTGCCCAATAAGCTTTATGTTCTATCTCAACAGGTAGGTGACACGATTTTTCATACACTAGTTTGAATGGTGAAGTCCCTATGGTTGTTTTGAACGCAGTTCTGTATGCCCAAAGAGCTTCATCCAACTTTACAGACCAATCCTTAGGAGAAGCAATAACCGTCTTTCAAGAATTCATTTAGGTTCACGGTCAGCCACTTCAACTTGCCCACTAGTTTGGGCATGGTACCGGGTTCTTGTTTTGTGGGGGACCTCATACTTAGACAGAAATGTAGCAAACTTCTTGTTAACAACGTGAGACCCTTTGTTACTGATAATCACTCGAGGTGTCCCAAAGTGGGTAAAGATGTTCTTCCATAAGAACTCACACAACACCCCGAGCATCATTAGTCCTAGTAGGGATTCCTTTGACTTATTTAGAGACATAGTCAACGGCTACTAGGATATACTCATAAGATGAGATGATGGGAACGGTCCCATGAAGTCAATGCCCCAAACGTCAAAATTTTCATATATCCGAATGGAGTTTAGTGGCATCTCATCCCTCTTGCTAATGTTACCTTCCCTTTGACACTTGTCACATGCAGCTACATACACCCATGTGTCTTTGTACAAAGTAGGCCAATAGAAACTAACTTTTATTACCTTTGCTGCAGTGCAATTTTCACCATAGTGTCCTCTAGCTGCTCCATCATGTCAATGAGAAAGAATGCTTTCCATCTCTCCTTCAGGCACACATCTTCAAATCACACCATACGCACCCAGTTTAAACAAGAAAGGGTCATTCCAAAAATAACATTTTACCTCACCTTGAAGCTTCCCTGTTTGATCACGAGGAAACCATCCACTAGCCCAAAAGTTTGCTACATCAGCATACCAAGGCGGCCTTTCGAAGATTCCAGCAATGGAGAAAATCTGCTCATCAAGGAACTCTTCCCTTATTTCAATTGTATCAATCGGAGGTCTCTCAAGTCTATATAGATGATATATGACTTGATTTTTATGTGCCTTTACTATCTTTGATCCCCAAGTCAAACTCTTGGAGCAACAGCACCCACCACATCAGACGCGGCTTGGACTCTTTCTTACTCAAAAGGTATTTCAAGGCTGAGTGTTCAGTGTGTACAATCACTTTACTCCCCACCAAGTATTATCTAAACTTGTCAAAAGAAAAGACCACAACAAAGAACTCTTTCTCAATAGTGGCATTGTTGACTTGAGCATCATTCAACGTCCTACTTGCATAATAGATGGGCCTAAATATCTTATCTTTTCTTTGCCCTAGAACTTCCCCCACAACCACATCACTAGCATCATACATTATCTCAAATGGCTGGCTCCAATCAGGTGTTACCATAATAGGAGCACTCACAAGCTTTTCCTTTATCAATTCAAATGCTCTTAAGCACTCCACAGTGAAAACAAACTTGACATGTTTCACTAGCAATGTAGTCAACGGCTTGGTAATACTGGAAATGTTTTTGATGAACCTCCTATAGAACCCAGCATGTCCCAAGAAACTCCTTATGCTCTTCACAGAAAACGGTGGAGGGAGCCTAGAAATTATATCAACCTTAGATCTATCAACTTCAATACCATGTGCAGTCACTTTGTGGCCCAAGAAAATTCCCTCTTTCACCATGAAGTGGCACTTCTCCCAGTTAACAACCACTTGAGTGGCTTCACAAAGTTCAAGCACAAGCTCCAAACTCTTCAAGAAATCCTCAAAATCATCACCAAAGAGGGTGAAATCATCCATGAATACCTCTAGACACTTGTCATTTAAATCGAAGAATATAGACATCATACACCTCTGAAAAGTGGCGGGTGAATTACATAACCCAAACGGCATCCTCCTATAAGAAAAAATACCTAACAGGCAAGTGAATGTGGTCTTCTCAACATCTTCTGGGCAATGGGTATTTGATAGTATCCTGATTACCATCCAAGAAGTGGTAGCATCCATGTCCATCCACTTTCTCGAGCATTTGATCAATAAAGGAAAGTGGGAAGTGGTCCTTCTTGTTGCATCATTCAGCCATCTATAATCAATGCACATCTTCCACCCAGTGATTGTTCTTGTGAGGATCAATTCATTGTTTTCATTCTACACCACTGTTATGCCCCCTTTCTTAGGTACAACTTGCATTGGACTAATACACTAGCTATTAGAGATTGGGAAAATCACTCCCGCATCTAGAAGTTGATGATCTCTTTGTGCACTAACTCCTCCAATTTTTTGTTCAACTTGCATTGGGGATGCACCACTGGCTTGCAATTTTCTTCCAACATAATTTTGTGTATAAAAATGGTTGGACTAATTCCTGCATATCTGCTATACTCCAGCCAATGGCCTTCTTGTGCTTTTTCAGCAGCTCCACCAGATTATGCTCTTGTGTACCTGTCAAGTCAGCAGATATAATGACAAGAAAATTGTTAATTTCAATAAAAAGCATATTTCAAGTGAGTGGGGAGGACTTTCAATTCCGCATTAGGCTTAGAATCCTCCTCTTTCAGTTCCTCCTCATCAACCACTTGATCCTCAATTTCAAGAGCTTCAACCTCTATCATTATTTCAGGATCTTCATCCTTCACTATTCTAGACCGAGTAATACACCTCTTTAGAGTATCTCCCACAAGCTTGTCAAACTTGTATTTTTCAGCTAATTCCCCAACAACATCTAGCGTGAAGAACGAGTAGGCAGACACCTCTTCACTAGGGTATTTCATCATCCTCTTCATCTGGAACACCACTTTCTCATTGCACACTCTGAGCATAAGCTTCCCCTTCGTAGATATCAAGGATAGCTCTACTTGTACATAAAAATGGTCTCCCCAGAATTAGAGGCACCTCCTTGTTCACCTTCATATCCACCACAATAAAATACAAACTTGTCCACCCAAACTAGAATATCCTCAATGATTCCCTCAGGTAAAATGGGGGTCTAGTAAGCCAGTTGTAGGGAAACTGGTATAAATTTGATCACTCTAAGCTCACCTTCTAGTTTCCTAAAAACAAACAAAGTCATTTGATTTATAGACGCACTAGAATCACGGAGGGCCTTGTCGAATTTCTCACTCCCCAATGAGCATGGTATGTTGAAGCTTCCTAGGTCCCCACACTTTTGGTAAATTTTATTTTGCAATATGGCACTGTAGTGGGTATTCAGTTTGACAACTATTGTCTCCTCCAATTTTCTCTTGCTAGACAGGATTTCCTTCAAGAACTTTGCATAAGAAGGCATCTGAGTGAGTACCTATGTGAATGGAATATTCACATAGAGTTGTTTGAGAATCTCCAAGAATCGCCCAAAATATTTGTCCATTTTTTCCCGCTTTCTGCTTCTTCACCACCTCGGGTCTAGCTTTCATCACTAGGTCAGTCAATGTTTTGCCACTTCTCAGAGATACAGCTTTGATTGTTTCCTTTGGGTTCTTTTCAGTGTGAGAGGGAAGAGTCCCAGGAGCCCTCTCAGATAACACATTTGCAATTTTTTTGCCTTTCTAAATTCCAGATAGTCGTGTCTTGAATCTCAAATTTTTCATCTGTTTTATTGATGAATGCCTTCATGAGATCTTCCATACTAGACTGATTTGGCTATTGTGGCTGGTGTTGCTGCCTCTGCTGGTTCTAAAAAGCTAGTGGTCCTTGACCTTGGGGTCTAGGATTATTTTGTTTCCATGAGTTCAAACTCTCACTAGGTGAACTCCACGAAAAACCTGGATGTCTTTTCCCCATAGCATTATAGTTGTTCCTACCTTGGTAGTTTCCTCTATTAAAGTTCCCCGCGGCATTGACTTCCTCAGTTGATGCTTGACACTCATGTGTAGGGCGTCCCATTCTACAAAATCACATGTTTCTTGCGGCTCACTCTGTACCTTGGCCAATGTCAACTTTCTTATCTCTTTGGCCATGGTATCTAGTTGGGCTTGCATGGATGTGTTAGAGTCCACCTGGTGAACCCCAAATGATTTTCTTCTGCCATTACTCTCAGCTAGCCACTGGTTAGCATCCATAGATAATTCATCAAGGATTAAGACAACTTCCTCCGGAGCTTTCTTCATTAGTGGACTCCACATGCAGTATTTAGAGTTCATCACAAGGAAGGTGTCAATCTATCGCAAAAATCCTGGAGTTGCATCCACAAATCAATCCCATTGTGTTGACACTTTCTGATTATCTCCTTGAATATTTCCCATGCTTCGAAAACCGTTTATGTCTCCTTTTGGCAGAAATCGTGGATTTCCCTTCTAAACTTCCCTGTTTTTGCAGCTGAGAAGTACTTGTTAAGAAATTTTTTGGTCATATCTTCCCATATCCTGATCGAACCTGTGGGTAAGCTACAAAGCTAGTGCTTCGCGTCAGTTTTCAATGAAAAGGGGAATGCCCTTAGGTAGACCATATCCTTTGATACTCCATTGTATTTGAAAATGTTCATGGTTTCTTCAAAGTCCATCAAGTGAGTGTTATGATCTTTGTTCACCTTCTTTGTGAAAATACAGTTGTTTTGGATGGTTTGAAGAAAGCCTTGCTTTAATTAGAAGTTCTTTGCTGCTATTGGTGGAGGCCTTACACTTGACAGTCCTTACTGGTCTGGCATAGTCACCCAATGATCTTCCAAGCCTAGGTGTTGAATTCTCGAACTGGTCTTCAACCAAGGGTCGGTTTAGATTAAATCTTCGACCCCCATTATCTTCGACAGTCTCCTCAGCAATTCTCCAGAGTTTTTCAGCTGCTATCCGTGCAATTTCTTGTTGTGTTGCCTCTCTAGAAGCTAAGTCTACTCCATCATTCTCTTTATTTTCCATGTTATCTTGAGTAGAAGTATGACCCAAGAAAATTTTTTGTTAATTCTCTTTCTTTTCTCAGTTGTTGCATGTGTTTCTCCTACTCTGGTTCGTAGGGTATCACTTCATTTGAAGAAGATCGAATCATACACCAGAGAAATCAAACTTGTATCATGCACACAAGTGAGAAAACGTGAATACACTAAAGTAATTAGTTTCTAAATTAGTACTAAAAATTATTTTAAACACTATTTATTGCCAACCTCCAGCAACGACGCCAAAATTCGGCGAACACAAAACACAATACAAAATTATTGTTCGCTAGTCAAATATAGTATAGATTAATTATCGTCTCCATACGGATTGGGTTTAAATAGTTTTTGAATAATCTCCAATTGATTACTATCCAGGAAAATTAACACTTGATGTGATGACTATTACTATGATTAACTACTAAAATTTAAGCAATTAACAATTGATCACAAAAGATAGTTGATGAGCAATAAAAAATATCAATGAGAGAAATAAGGGTAATTGACTAGATAGGTGCAAGATAATTGACTTGGGATCCAATTATTGAGTTATTTCACTCTATAATATTGTTGATTCTCATGAATTTAGCAGATAATCAAATTACACTTGAAGTTAAGGTTCCTTTTTTGATTAAACTTTAATTTCATTAATTAATCCAATTGAAGCACGGTAAATAATGGCAACAATAAAATGGTAGTTATGATCTAAATGGTAATTTCTCGCGAATATTTCCCTATTTTCTATTTCGATTAACAGTTCAAGAGACTCTTTCGATTACCTATTTGAATCATGAATTTAATGTGATGACCCAAAAGGTCATCCCGTATATTTCTAGCTAATTCTATGTTCCGAGTTCGTGAAAACCTCATTCTATCTCACCTCGATTTTTGTACGCAGCCCGGGCATGTAGCCGGGAAGCCTTTATGTGAAAAACTAATAAAAATGATAATTTTGTATTAGAAATTTGAATAAAGTTGACTTCGGTCAACATTTTTTGTAAACGGACCCGGACCCGTGATTTGACGGTCCCGGAGGGTCCGTAGGTAAATATGGGACTTGGGCGTATGCCCAAAATCGAATTCCGAGGTCCCAAGTCCGAGAAATGAATTTTCAAAAGAAATTATTTTCTGAAAATAAAAGATGTTTTTTGAAAATGAAATTATATGTGAAACATGTGGTATTGGGCTCGTATTCTTCTTCCGGAGCCCGGTACAGGTTCAACATTATATTTTTGTCATATCTACAAATTTTGGCAAGAAACGGACTTCATTAGATGTGATTCGGACCTTAATTGCAAATTTTGATGTTTAAAGAAGTTCTGAGAAATTTCATTGATTTTTGGTTTAATTAATCGTTTTAGTGTTGTTTTATGTGGTTTGAAACCTCGAGCGATCCCGTGTTAGGTTACATGACTTGTTTGTGTGAGTAGACAGGGTCCCGGCGGCCTCAGGTGTGTTTCGGGGGGGCTACGAGTCATTTTCTTCCAACTTTGAACTGCTATCTTCTGGTGTCTGAAGTCCTTCATCGCGATCGTAGTGCTCCCTTCGCGATTGCGATGTGTCTTTGCAGGTCTCCCAAAATTTCCTCTTCACGATCGCGTAAAGGCCTTCGCGGTCGCGTAGTACAATCCAGGCACCCTTCCTTTTTCCTCTTCGCGTTCGCATAATGCATTCGCGATCGCAGAAGATAAGCTACTCCTTATACGTGATCGCATAAGTTATTCCGCGATTGCGTAGAGCATTTTAAGCCAGTAACCATTTCCTTCTACACGATCGTGTCTCGTTTTCCGCGATCATAATGAACAAAGCATTAGGCATAACAGTTTATAATCTCAAAATTGGGGTTAAGCCATTTTTAACATATCATGACTTCTAGAGCTCAATTTTGGGTGATTCTTTGAGGGTTTTTCACACAAATCTAATGGGTAAGTGTTATTCCACTATAATTAATTATATTTCATAAATTCGTTCTTGTTTTTATCATTTAATTTGTGTTATTAGTTGAGGAAGAATGTGGGTTTTGAAAGAAAATTTCTAAAATGAAAATCATGATTTGAAGGACCAAATGGTATCGGAATTTGATAAATTTAGTATGGTTGAACTCGTATCGGAATGGGTAATCGGATTTTTATAAATTTATCGGGTTCCGAGGTGCGGTCCTGGGGGTTGACTTTTGGGTCGATTTTTATAAATTTGTAAAGACTGAAACTTTATTATTCAGAATAGTTCCTTATACGTTTTATGTGTATTTTGAAGTTGTTTTAGTTGATTTTGAGCCGTCCGGAGGTCTTTTCGCCCGAGAAGTTCACTTTTGAGTACCGGGTTGTCGTCCTTGAGGTAAGTATCTTTCCTAACCTTGTGTGGGGAAACTACCCCTTAGGATTGAGTCTTCTTTGTTGATTTTAGTCCGTGTATACGAGGTGACGAATGCGTACTCGGACTTATTTGCTAATAGATTGGCCTTTTAGGATTCGTAGGTTCTTATGTTACCGGTGTATGAGTTGTAATTGTTACGTTTGAATCCTTGATTGTTAATTTCATCCTTTCCTGCTTAGATTAGAATTACTTACTTTTGGATTTTTTTGTTGTCTATTTATCTAAATTGACTTAATTGAATATCTTACCGCTCTTATCTTCATGCTATACTTTCTTCCTAAAACTGCCGAATTGACTATACTAGTGTTATCTAGCTTTATAGTTGTTTAGTCATAGCTAGAATATCCGTTCATTGGTGTCAAGCATGCCCATGAGTCTTATATTGTGCTTTGTATGATTTTTCCCTTATGTGCTACTTGGACCTAGTTGATAAACATTTAGGTTGTTGGTTTTTTCTTGATGTTGCCTATTATTGGGTCCTTGTTTGAGCAGAGCTTTATTTCGTAAAGTTAGTTGTTTAGGCGAGATTGATTATAGCTATTTCTCTTGCCGGGATGATGTTGTTTTCATTGTTGACTCCCTTGTCGGGATGGTATGATTTCTATTATTGTTTATACTGTTAATGATATTGTTTGCATTGTGTCTCCCTTGCCGGGATGTTGTAATTTATGGTTCTTATTGTTGATTCCCGGATGTTGTGATTTATGGTTCTTATTGTTGATTTCCGGATGCTGTGAATTATGGTTCTTATTGTTGATTTTCCCTTGTTAAATTGTTGTTTATGTTATTTCAGCACGAGGGGACATTCTGTGCCGAGTGTTTATGAGGTTATGCACGAGGGGACATTCCATGCCGAGTGTTTATTTATTTATTGCACGAGGGACATTCTGTGCCGAGTGTTGGTGAGGTTATGCACGAGGGGACATTCTGTGCCGAGTGTTTATTTATTTATTGCACGAGGGGAAATTCCGTGCCGAGTGTTATTTATTTATTGCATGAGGGGAAATTCTATGCCGAGTGTTTGTGAGGTTATGCACGAGGGGACATTCCGTGCCGAGTGTTTGTGAGGTTATGCACGAGGGGACATTCCGTGTCGAGTTTTTATGCATTATTATTTCTGTTGTTCCTGTTTGCTANTACTTATATCTACTTTTGGAGAAAGTATGTATTCAAAGGAAACTCTTCCATACAAAAATGATTTTATTTGCAAAAGGTTTTTCATATGAACTGTTGTTTAAAGATTTCTACAGTTATGGATTTTAATGGCTAAGGCCGGATGTGAATAAACCGATGTGGAGTTGAGCTATTGGTGTTCCCTATTCTATTGTGTTTCCTTTCGATTCGGCTTGTTTTGTTGTCCATCTCTCTGTGTATTTTTGTGTTGTTTCGTAATTGATTTCTGTAATTTCCTTCTGCTTTATATTGTCAGTTTTGTAAATTATTCTGTGAAGTCTTAGGTAGATGTAACGTTCATGATTTCTATATTCATGTTATTATTTTGTAGATCAGTGGTGTCTTGACTAGTCCTCTTCACTACTCCATCGAGGTTAGTCTTGATACTTACTGGGCACCGTTGTGGTGTGCTCATACTACACTTCTGCACATTTTTGTGTGCAGATCCAAATATATATATTGTAGTAGTTGTGTGGATGATTGCCGAGGAGACTCAAGGTAACCTACTGCTGCGTTCGCAGGCGTCGGGGTCACCTTCCTTGTATTTTTTATTCATACAATGTTGTATTTATTTCCAAACAGTTGTACTTAGAAGTTGTAGAAGATTCGTAGAGCTTATGACTTGTACTACCGGTTGTGGGAAAGTTTGTACATTCTGTTGAGATTCTATAACAAGATTGTTAGTTCTCCTTACTTATTGTTGTTATTCAGTAACTGCTAGGCTTAACTAGTCCCTAAGACTAGGTGCCATCACGATACCCAACGGAGGGAAATTGGGTGGTGACAAGTTGATATCAGAGCTCTAGGTTCGTAGGTGCTATGATCATAAGCGAGTTTAGTAGAGTCTTGCAGATCAGTACGGAGAAGTTTTTACTTATCTTCGAGAGGCTATGGATTTATTAGCACAATTTCACTTCCTTTATTCCTATCGTGCGAGTTTATTGATCTTGAAGTTTGAAATTAGCGTTTCATGCTCTCACCGATGGTGAGGATGCAAACTGCGGTACCTGATGATGTTACCCGAGGCACGCGTCGTAAGGGTTAGAGACAGAAGTTGACGAGGAGCACATGCCGCAGTTAAGATTCCTGTCAGAGTAGTCATGGAGGAGCCACCAGCAGTTCTAGTTAGGGAGACTGGTACTGGAGGTGCCTGTTGCTACCCCAGACTTCAGGAGGCCTGGGCATAGTTTTTGAGTATAATTGGTACATTGACTCAGGCAAGGTTGATTCTAGTGCATCAGTTGCTCCACAGATCAGGGGAGGAGTTGAGACTCCCACCGTCTACACTCCAGAGCAGTGAGATCATACTGGTCAGGTACCAGTTGTCATGACAATACGACATGGGGTTTCAGTTCAGCCGTGGTTAGGGTAGCAGCATCGGAGGAAGAATACCTTCGACTTGAGAGGTACAAGAAGTACCACCCTCCTATCTTTCACAGGATTGGCGACAGATGATGCACGGTTTCCTGGAGGAGTGTCAGTATATTCTTTGTACTTCGGGTATTATGGAGACGAGCGGAATTGCTTTTGTCACGTCTCAGGTTCAGAGTAGTGGGTTGATCAGTGGTGGCGGCATATGAGTTGGGGTAACCCGCCCGAGTTAGCTTCACTAGCATGGGTTCAGTTTTCGGAGATGTTTCAGGGAGGTTGAACCTCAGTTCCTTCGAGATGTACGGCGCGTGGAGTTTGAGCAGTTGTGTCAGGGCGCTATGTCACTATTGGAGTATGTCGTTAGATTCAGTGAGTTGGACAGATGTGCACCTCGTTCGATTGCTACAATTAGGATATGAGTCCGTAGAGTTTTGAGAGATTCAGACATGATATTCGGTTCAGCGGGACTCGAGAGTTAGAGTAGGATGCCTCGTTTCAACAGGTAGTGGGGATCGTTCACCGGTTAGACAGCATGTGGGACCGGGAGCGAGAGGACAGACGAGATTAGGAGAGAGAGAGAGTTCAGGGAGGCGAGGAGGCCTCGTAGACCGGAGGTATCTACTGGTCATTATTATGGAGGCAGGGTGCGATACTGTGGAGGTTTTGTGGATCATCCAGATCAGCTTTCATCACTAGCTTTGCATGGGATTTTAGGTACTCATGAGTCTCAGAGGATTCGTTTTATGTGTTTTTCCATAGCCATGTCGGTAGAGAGAATGTTTTCAGTGTGGAGATGTTAGCCACAGGGTGAGAGATTGTTCCAGGATTCAGGTAAGTGTGTGGTAGCAGGGTATTCAGGTGAGTAGAAGGCACCTAAGAGGGGGAGACCCGACCCATTGTTTTGTTTCATATAGTAAAATAGAGGCTGTTGTGCCAGATATCGTCACCCAGGCATATTTCTATGTGTTGCAGAGGGGTACCAATTGTATTTCATTATAGTTCTACTGGTCGGGACGAGTTCCCTTATTTGTTGTTTCATTTATGAGTGAGTTCCATGGTTTGCACTCTATTTTGTGTTTGCTCCTGTTGGGAGATTCTATGAGTAGTAGCCGTGTCTATCGTTGTTTATTTCATTCTTGATAATGGTGAAGTTGGAAGTGAGTCCTTGTTGTTCTTCGTGGTAAGCTTTATGTGATTTCCCTAAATATTTTATTTACGAGTTGTGATTTGATACCCCATCGAGATGAGAGTTCAGTTAGCGTTCTGATTTTATCCGCTGAGATGAACTAGTGGAGGAATTTCAATTGGTGGGATATATTTTCGGTATGTGATTCAGAGTTGAGGACGAGATCCTTGTGATATTTGTGATTCGATATGTTTGGACTGGGCTGAGTACCGTAGTGGAAATTTTATCAGGATGGTATCATTGTGATTTGTTCATATGCTTTGCTTCTTTCTTGTTATATTGCTTTTGGTAAGTCGGTATTGATAGAGAGTTGTGCCTATGGGATTGTTTGATAGTTCCTTTATATGTTTCCATTTTCATATTCAGTCATTCTCGTTATGTGCTCCATTAGTTTTAGCTTGCGGGATGGGTGCCTAGTGGTGTTAGTTGTGGCTTGGTGATTCGGGTGTTTAATAAAGAAGTCTTCGTGTTTATTGCATCATTATCAGTATTATGGGGTTTGGAATAAAGTTCTTTCAGATGTGAGGCTAATTACCAATGTTGAGTTGATTTCGGGAAGCCATTGTGATCAAAAGTGTTCTTTGAGCCTATGTGTTATGTGTTATGTTGTGTGGTCGTACCTTGTGGGTGTAGTCATGAGTCGATGCAGCTGATTGAGGCTAATGCCGGATATGGATTTAGAATCGGGTCTTTTGTAAATGAGTAGAGGGTGAGAAGTAGAGATATGAGACTTATCGGTGGTGATGTGAAGGCTATATTGCGGTTGTGATTGTTTCATTGGGCTTATGTGAGTTGGGGTGACGTGGGATCACCCTCGGCTATGCGTAGGAAGTATACCATCAGCGATTGGATGAGTTCAAGGTGAATCTTGGCACGTTCGAGGACGAACGTTTGTTTAAGAGGGGGAGGATGTATGACCCAAAAGGTCATCCCGTATATTTCTAGCTAATTCTATGTTCCGAGGTCGTGAAAACCTCCTTCCATCTCACCTCGATTTGCGTGCGCAGCCCGGGCGTGTAGCCGGGAAGCCTTTATGTGAAAAACTGATAAAAATGATAATTTTGTAGTAGAAATTTGAATAAAGTTGATTTCGGTCAATGTTTTTGGTAAACAGACCCGGACCCGTGATTTGACGGTCCCAGAAGGTCCGTAGGAAAATATGAGACTTGGGCGTATGCTCGGAATTGAATTCCGAGGTCCCAAGTCCGAGAAATGAATTTTTAAAAGTATTGTTTTCTAAAAATAAAAGAGGTCTTTTGAAAATGAAATTATATGTGAAACCTGTAGGTTCGGGCCCGTATTATGGTTCCGGAGCCCGGTACACGTTTGACATAATATTTGTGTCATATTTGTAAAGTTTGTCAAGAAACGGACTTCATTAGATGTGATTCGGACCTTAATTGCAAAATTTGATGTTTAAAGAAATTTTGAGGAATTTAATTGATTTTTGGTTCAATTCATCGTTTTAGTGTTGTTTTATGTGGTTTCAAACCTCGAGCGAGTCCGTGTTACGTTATATGACTTGTTTGTGTATTAGACGGGGTCCCGATGGCCTCGGGTGTGTTTCGGATGGGCTATGGGTCATTTTCCTCCAACCTTGTACTACTGTCTTCTGGTGTCTGAGGTCCTTCATCGCGATCGCAGTTCTCCCTTCGCGATCGCGATGTGTCTTTGTTGGTCGCCCAAAATTTCCTCTTCGCAATCGCGTAGCTCCACCTTTTTCCCTTCCGCGTTCGTGTGAGTGGCTTCGGGATCGCGTAGTACAATCCAGGCAGCCTTCCTTTTTCCTCTTCGCGTTCTCTTAACTACATTCGCGATGGCAGAAGATAACCTACTCCTTATACACGATCGCATAAGTTACTCTGCGATCGCGTAGAGCATTTTAAGCCAGTAACCATTTCCTTCTATTCGATCGCGTCCGCGATCGCAATGAACAAAGCACTAGGCAGAACAGTTTATAATCTCAAAATGGGGTTAAGCCATTTTTAACATATCTTGACTTCTACAGCTCGGTTTGGGGCGATTCGTTGAGGGTTTTTCACACAAATCTAATGGGTAAGTGTTCTTCCACTATAATTAATTATATTTCATGAATTAGTTCTTGTTTTTATCATTTAATTTGTGTTATTAGTTGAGGAAAAATGTGGGTTTTGAAAGAAAATTTCTAAAATGAAAATCATGATTTGAAGGACCAAATGGTATCGGAATTTGATAAATTTAGTATGGTTGAACTCTTATCGGAATGGGTAATCGGAATTTTATAAATTTTTCGGGTTCAGAGGTGTGGGCCCGGGGGTCAACTTTTGGGTCGATTTTTATAAATTTGTAAAGACTGAAACTTTATTACTCAGAATAGTTCCTTATACGTTTTATGTGTATTTTGAAGTTGTTTTAGTTGATTTTGAGCCGTCCGGAGGTCTTTTCGCCCAAGAAGTTCACTTTTAGGTACCGGGTTGTCGTTCTTTAGGTAAGTATCTTGCCTAACCTTGTGTGGGGGAACTACCCCTTAGGATTGCGTCTTCTTTGTTGATTGTAGTCTGTGTATACGAGGTGACGAATGCGTACTCGGACTTATTTTCTAATAGATTGGACTTTTAGGATTCGTAGGTTTTTATGTTACCGGTGTATGAGTTGTAATTGTTACGTTTGAATCCTTGGTTGTTAATTTCATCCTTTCCTGCTTAGATTAGAATTACTTACTTTTGGATTCCTTTGTTGTCTATTTGATCTTAATTGACTTAATTGAATATCTTACCGCTCTTATCTTAATGCTATACTTGCTTCCTAAAACTGCCGAATTGACTATACTAGTGTTATCTAGCTTTATAGTTGTTTAGCCGTAGCTAGAATATCCGTCCGTTGGTGTCAAGCATGCCCGTGAGTCTTACATTGTGCTTTATATGACTTTTCTCTTATGTGCTACTTGGACCTAGTTGATAAACATTTAGGTTGTTGGTGTTTTCTTGATGTTGCCTATTATTGGGTCCTTGTTTGAGCTGAGCTTTATTTTGTAAAGTTAGTTGTTTAGGCGAGATTGGTTATAGTTATTTCCCTTGCCGGGATGATGTTATTTTTATTGTTGACTCCCTTGCCAGGATGGTATGATTTCTATTGTTGCTTATACTGTTAATGATAGTGTTTGCATTGTTGACTCCCTTGCCGGGATGTTGTGATATATGGTTCGTATTGTTGATTTCCGGATGCTGTGAATTATGGTTCTTATTGTTGATTTTCCCTTGTTAAGTTGTTGTTTATGTTATTTCAGCACGAGGGGACATTCCGTGCCGAGTGTTTGTGAGGTTATGCACGAGGGGATATTCCGTGCCGAGTGTTTATTTATTTATTGCACGAGAGGACATTCCGTGCCGAGTGTTGGTGAGGTTATGCACGAGGGGACATTCCGTGCCGAGTGTTTATTTATTTATTGCACAAGGGGACATTCTGTGCCGAATGTTATTTATTTATTGCACGAGGTGACATTCTGTGCCGAGTGTTTGTGAGGTTATGCACGAGTGGACATTCCGTGCCGAGTGTTATTTATTTATTGCATGAGGGGACATTCTGTGCCGAGTGTTTGTGAGGTTATGCACGAGGGGACATTTTGTGCCGTGTGTTTATGCATTATTATTTCTGTTGTTCCTGTTTGCTATTTACTGCACTTGTTTTGGTGAGGATGAGAGTAAAAGCTCGAAGGGTGATGTCGTGCACTTGTCTTTGTATTTTATTCCGTTGTTCTAAATTTGGATATTGCTACTGATCTCTTACTGCATTTATTGGCAAGATTTGATATTCCTCATGTACTGCATGGAAAATTTCTGAGTTACGGNGACTGAGTTCCGGTGGATAAATCTTGAGGAGATTTTGATCAAGGGATTTTATTGAAAAGTATTATTGAAAAAGCAATGGTTTTGAAATAATTATATTTGAATTACTTTTACATCAAAGGTATATTTGAAAAGCACTAGTCTTGCCTAAAATAATATTTGGAAGTCATTTATTGGGAAAGCATCCTTGGGAAGTTTCGTATTTTGAAATAAACTATGTTTTACGTAATTCTCTCTACTAAATATACTTATATCTACTTTTGGAGAAAGTATGTTTTCAAAGGAAACTCTTCCATACAAAAATGATTTTATTTGCAAAAGGTTTTTCATATGAACTGTTGTTTAAAGATTTCTACCAGTTATGGATTTTAATATCCAAGGCCCGATGTGAATAAACCGACGTGGAGTTGAGCTATTGGTGTTCTCTATTGTATTGTGTTTCTTTTCGATTCGGCTTGTTTTGCTGTCCATCTATCTGTGTATTTTTGTGCTGTTTCGTGATTGATTTCTGTAATTTCCTTCCGCTTTATATTGTCATTGTTGTAAACTATTCCATGAAGTCTTAGGTAGATGTAACGTTCGGTCATTTCTATATTCTTGTTAAATATTTTGTAGATCAGTGGTGTCTTGACTAGTCCTCGTCACTACTCCATCGAGGTTAGTCTTGATACATACTGGGCACCACTGTGGTGTGCTCATACTACACTTCTGCATATTTTTGTATGCAGATCCAGATATATATATATATTGTAGTAGCTGTGTGGATAACTGCCGAGGAGACTCAAGGTAACCTACTGCTACGTCCGCAGGCGTCGGAGTCACCTTCCTTGTATTTATTATTCATACATTGTTGTATTTATTTCCAAACAGTTGTACTTAGAAGTTATAGAAGATTCGTAGAGCTTATGATTTGTACTACCGATTTTGGGAAAGTTTGTACATTCTGCTGAGATTCTATATCAAGACTGTTAGTTCTCGTTACTTATTATTGTTATTCAGTAACTGCTAGGCTTACCTAATCCCTGAGACTAGGTGCCATCATGATACCCAACGGAGGGAAATTGGGTCGTGACATTTAAACTAGAGCATAAGATGTAAAAAAAGTTCAATATTAAACTCCTCTTCGATTAAGAAAAATAATAAATAACTTCACAATACGAATTAAAACTCCATCAATTAATTCTACAATTATCAAGAATTGAATCCCTAATCATGTCACGACCCAAAATCCTAACTCAGGTCGTGATGGCGCCCAACACCGGGGTTAGGCAAGCCAACACTCAGATTACTAAGGATTTTTCCATATTTGATTAAACATCCCAACACGTGCCAAGTTCTAAAGTTCAAAACATTAATTGAAAAAGATAATTAGCCAATTTAACCAAAAGCAGTCAAAAATAGGCGTGAGCCAATATATATATATATATATATATATATATATATATACTAACCCGCAAACCATAACATCTACCATGTGTGTGCCATGAACTAGTGCCACAAGTCCTACGGGCATGCTAACAAAATATACAAAAGATATAATATAACTTTCCCACTGTCTGGAAGAATAGACGGGAATAACAAAAGAAACTCCATAGTGCTGCCAAGGATCGTCGGGAGAAGCAGCTCACCGTGAAGTCAGGTCCAATCTATACTCAGGATCGAGCTCCGGTCTAATAACCAGATGCACCAGCCTCAGAACCTGTACAATTAAGTATAGAAGTGTAGCATGAGTACACAAATAAATATGTACCCAGTGAGTATCCAGTCTAACCTCGAAGAAGTAGTGACGAGAGGTCGACTTGACACTCACTAAGGTCCAAAAAAATGATTTATCAAGATATGATGTTAGTAATAGGCATACGAGGATGAATAAAGCAGTAAACATTAAAGATAACTGTAATTCAAATGAATACTGGAAGTAAAATAAATAATTACTACTTCATTTCCCCCCAAATATCTTTTCACTTCAATATCCATGAAATCATTAACAATTTAACATGTGCATACGGAATAAGGACAACCGTCCCGAGCCATCATAATAATCATATATGTGCACTGCTGAGGGTCGAACGGCCCAAACCATAATTACATCTTTCAATCTCATTGTGGCGTACGGACCGCTCCCATGAGAGTGGGAAAAAATGTTAATTGCGAAGCGGTCACATGCCCACACAATATTAACCATAATGTATCTTTCAATCTCGCTGTGGCGTACGGCCCGCTCCCATGAGAATAGGGGAAGTAACACTCCCCAAAAACATTAGCACATAGTCATTTAAACCACCTAGGGGGACAATTCCCTCTTACAAGGTTAGAAAGGAGACTCACTTCGCGTCAAACCTACTCATTGGGTCAAGAATGCGCCTGAAACTCCGAACTCGTCTCCCAAGGACTCGAAACTAATCAAACATTACGTAAATACATCAAATTATACTCAAAATCATGGAATTCTCCTATTTACTTAGTCATTTCATCCTACTTGAAGAAATTCCAAAATTCATCTGGGCCCGCATGCTCGGATTTCGGAAATTTTCGAAGGAATCACTTACGCATAACCTAAGGATCATTAATATGTGGTTTTTGTATGATATCATGGCTAATTAACGGGTAATTCCCTAAGTTTTCATAAAGCCCTAGGTTACTACCCAAATCCTTGATTTTCACTAATTAGGTAGTTTTTTACTAGGAATTCATGCATTAAACTAACATTAGGGTAGAATTCACTTACCTTTCAGTAGCTAGGTCGTGGGGATCTTTTCCAAGCTCTCAAGGTCTCCAATGGTGGGAAGAAATGGAGAAAAATGAAGAATTCCCGTGTTTTAAAGAACTCACTGCCTTTTGTGGTTCAGCACTTGCAGCTCAAGGACCGCACCTGCGGTCTCACACATATGAGTAAAGGCTCGCACCTGCGAAACTAGGACAAGGGGCCTGGGCTCGCACCTGCAGAACTGAGTCCGCACCTGCGAAAAAGGGCCCGCACCTGTGAGAAGAGGGCAGCCCATCTGGAGGTCGCACCTTCGAGGCTGGGACCATAGGAGCGATCCCGCACCTGCGACTGGGAAACCGCACCTGCGGTCACACCAGAACAGGTGCACCAGCAATTGCTTCAGCTGGTTTTTAGCCTCGTATGGTGCCCGAGAGGCACCTGGGCCCACCCGATCCCCCGTCCAAGTATACCAACAAGTCCCAAATCATAATACGGACTTTCTCGAGCCTTCGAACATTCAAAACAATGCTAAAACTCAAAATCACACCTCAAAACCCCTAAAGGTCAAACTTAAGAACTTCAAGTTCGTGAATTTGCTAACAATGCGCCGAATCGACCTATACTACCCGGACTGACACCAAATTTTGCAAGAAAGTCATGAATGACACAACGGAACTATTCCCAGTCTCGAAATTCCGTTTGGACCTCGATAACACAAAAACACGTCCCCAAACCACAATATGATTTTAAGGAAACTCTTATTTCGCTATTGGGCGCCGAAACGCTTCCGGTTCATCCAAAACTCATTCCGAACATACTCCCAAGTCCGAAATCATCATACGAAGCTACCGGAATCGTCGAAACTATTTCGAGGTCGTTTACTCAAAATGTTGACCGAAGTCAAACTTAGCCTTAAAGGCCAACCTTAAGGAACCAAGTATTCCTATATCACTCTAAACACTTCCGAATCCCGAACCACCCGTCCTCGCAAGTCATAAATTACAATAAGCCGCTATGGGAAGTTTAATTTAGGGAAACGGGGTCCGATAATACAACATGACCGGTCGGGTCGTTACAAATCAAGTTATCAAAACACTGTATCTATCAACAACCTAATGGAATTTATATCATAGCTATGGGATAAGTCATCTCAATAAGGTTTAAAAACAAAGAAAATATCAATACTAATGATTCGATATAAACCCCCGTATTGCACCGATTGTAGCTTGAAATCTTGATGAATTCTTGTGTCTTCTTGCCTTGGTTACTTCTCGAATCTCTCGTAGGTCAAAAGTCCCTTCAAAAATGTATTTTGGGTGTATTTATACCCTGTAGGAACGGGCCCAGACGAAACTACCCTTTCCTAGCCGAAACAGGAAATTATTCTGACAAAGTTGTACAGGCGGAGCGCTTGTGGCATTATTCAGAGACCTCGCAAAACCCTGTCAGACACATTTTACACTGCCACGCCGCGCCTCGTTGCGCGGCTATGTCTTTTTCTCAGAGTAAAATCTTCCATCCACTTTTTGACATCCAGACTTGGTGCTCGACCCACGAACGTAATCCCGACTTAGTCTCTTGGGATTCTACTCAAACTGCAAAGCTCCAACCTTGTTCGAATTAGCTCCAAATTATCTTAATAGCTCGAAATCATTTCCAGCAAGGCATAAAACACGTAATAATTGTAATTCACTATCATTTAAGCTCAAACACACGTAAAAAGCATTAATTAGAATGTAATACTACGGCTAAAACACGAGTTTCTAGCCTACCATCAAAAGTCAATGCTAAAACAAATCAATTACATTATTCAAAAATTGAATGTTTAAAGTTAAATTGTGTTTAAACTATAGAAAGATATCATCCTTTTTTTTAACAAACTAGTTCTTAAAGAAAATCCTTTTGCTTTTCATGCAATAACAAAAAAAAATTTCATACAGTAACAATTAATGTCTCATAAAATGGCACAAAGAAAGTGTCATTATAAAAAAGAAAATAGAAAATTTCATACGTTGAAAGTTAACTGGGCCGTACAATCCACTTATGATGTTCATGGATAGGCACGAGACGGGGAAGTACAAATAGCCTTCGTTTTGTTTCTATACAATATTTGAAATTTATTTATCAAAATTATTCTAATTTTATATATTATCCGTCCTAAATAAGAATTACTTACAAATTATATACATTCACTTTAAAATACTCTTGATCTATTATCAGTGTCTTCAATCAAAGAATTTAGTTACACTCTTTTCCTTTTTACTCTTCTCTCTCCCCTCTTCTCTCCGGAGTATAGGGACCAAAGATACTCCCAATAGTCAATATTTTCCACAAAACAAATCAAGTAATTGAATATTTTGGGACGGATTGTAACAGAAAGGAGTAAAAACGAAATAAGATGCAGGGAGTATAAAATTTTTCATTGTGACTTATCCCAAAGAAAAAGGCTCACTGTTGACAGCACATATACTATCTTACATTACCATCGAAACAAATTTTGCTTATTATTTTATAGATATTGTTGAAGAAGAATCACGTGCAAATTAATAAAGCTTGCAAGTTTATTTAAAAAAAATTGCACATTTTGCTTTTAGTTTTTGAACTGCATATTGCATAGTGTGAACTGTTTTATATAGAAAGTTAAGGAGAATTTGGGACGAATTTTAGCAGGATCTAAAAGAAAACTTCTGCTGAATCTAAACTTCATTGTATATTTATATTTAAACTAAACACATAAAATCTCTATCTCTAAGAATAATATATGGTACATCAACATACCAATTAGAAATAAATTTCGTACAAATTTAATGCAAATTTGAATATCTACAACAACATACATAGTAATAACAAATTTCATGAAATTAATATATATTATACAACTTATCTACAACTTCCATACAATATTTCTACACAGTTAAATACAACTATAATATCATACAACTTAAATATAATTTTTATACAAATTTTATACAATATGTCTTTTGTATATATGTTGTCTGTGGTGTGTGCTTCTTCCTCTGTAAAATTCCAATCAAAACTTACTCTCTTAATGTAATTTTGATACATATCAACAACATTATATAAAAAGATAGTATTGATAACTTAAATACAAATTTTATACAACGATTCATACATGATGCAACTACTTTTCAACTTTTATACAACATTCAAATAACAAAAAAAAATATAACTACAATAGAATACAACTTACATACAATTATATTACAATTTTACTACAATTTCGTAAGTATATTGTATGTCATGTGATCTTCTTCTTCTTCTTCGAGTTTCAATATAAAATTCAGCCAAAATCAAGTGTAATTTTTACCAAAGCACTCTCAAAATTGAGATATAAACTCCAAACAATATTCTCAATTGTTTGCAACAACAATCAATCCAAACAAATAATGGTTTTTGAAAATCCAAATTTGAATTCAAAGCTTCAAAGCTTTTTAATGGCTGTCAATGGTGGAGAGTCAAATACCTTCAAAATTTATTGATTGACAATTTCAATTTGGACACGAATAATGCAACATGAAAAGAAATTACAACAACAACAACAACAACAACAACAACAACAACAAAAATATACCCAGTATTATCCCACACTGTAGGGGCTGAAGAGGGCGGTGTGTATGCAGACCTTACCCCTACCTTGTGAGGATAGAAAGGTTGTTTCCAATAGACCCTCGGCTCAGGATAGTATAAGCACCACATTAATGAAAATATAGACAATAAGGGACAGTACCAAAAAGCTATATAAAAGCAGAATAAAAATAACAAGACAGTAAGGTGATCAATAATGAAAGAAAACAACGGTTAGTCATAAAAACCTACTACTAACAGAAAGCGAGACCGCATGCCAATACTACTGTTATGAACACTCTAGACTACCTACCCTACTACCCCAATCCTCGACCTTCATACCTTCCTATCAAGGGCCATGTCCTCGGTCAGCTGAAGTTCGTCATTTCTTGCCTAATCACCTATCCCCACCTCTTCTTTGGCCTACCTCTACCTCTCCGTAGTCCCTCCAATGTCAACCTCTCACACCTCCTAACTGGGGCGTCTGTGCTCCTCCTCCTCACATGACCAAACCACCTAAGTCGCACTTCCCTCATCTTGTCCTCAATAGGGGCACACCCACCTTGTCGCGAATAACCTCGTTTCTGATCCTATCTAACCTGGTGTGCCCGCACATCCATCTCAACATCCTCATCATCTGCTACCTTCATCTTCTGTACATGAACGATCTTGACTAGTATAATGAACCGACTAGTCATTTTGAGAAATTATGTCTGATTCGGTAGTTTTAGATCACGAGTAGCTTCACACAGTATATTATGACTTGCGTGCATCATCGGTTTGAGTTTTTGAGAAGTTCGCAAAGGATTTTTAGAAGTGACTTTCATTTGAGAAACTTGAAGTTGAAAGAATTGACCAAGATTTGACTTTTGAGTATTTGACTTCGGATTGGAGTTCTGATGGTTTCAATAGAATCGGGTGGTGATTTTGGACTTAGGCGTACGTCCAGATTTGTATTTGGAGGTCCGTAGGGTAATTTGAAACATTTCGGCGAAAATTGGAAAGTTGAAGTTATGGAAGATTGAAAGATTTGACCGAGAGTTGATGTAACGACCCGACCGGTCTTTTTGAGATCTAGCGCGTCGTTCAGCAGTTTGAGGTCATGAGAAACTTTGTTTCAGGTGTTATGACTTGTAGGTGTGGTCGGAATTTAATTTCGGGAAGTTCGGAGAAAAGTTGGAAGGGAAATTCTCATTTTAGAAGCCTTAAGTTGGAAAAATTGACTAAGATTGGAATTATGAGTAAATGACCTCTGAATCAGTATTTGAAGGTTCCTTCAGGTTCGTATGATGATGTCAGACTCGAGCGTATGTCCAGATCGGGCTTTGGATAACCCGAGAGCGTTTCGGTGTATATTGTGGAAGTCAGCAATTTTGAAGAAATTTCCTAAGTTAGGCTTGAAGTGCATTTTAGTGATATTGATGTCCATTTGGGATTCCGAGCCTGGGAATAGCTTCGTATGGTGATTCTGGAGTTGGGAGCGCGATCGGAAGTGAATTCGGATGTCCGTAGGTCATTTTGAAGTCACTTGGCTAAAGATAGAAATTTGAAAGATTTTGAGAAATCCAACCGGAAGTGGGAATTTTGATATCGGGGTCGGAATATGATTCCGGAAGTTGGAGTAGGTCCATAATGTCGAATATGACTTGTGTGCAAAATTTGGGGTCAATCGGACGTGATTTGATAGGTTTCGGCATCGGATGTGGAAGTTTAAAATTTCAAAGTTCATAAAGTTTGGATTTGGATGAGATTCTTGGTTTCGGCATTGTTTGATGTGATTTGAGGCCTCGATCAAGTCCGTGGGATGTTATGGGACTGAGTCGTGTGATTGGACGGGGTCCCGGGGGCCTCGGGTATGTTTCGGGGCAAGTTCGAACCATTTCCTTTCTCTGTTTTGTTGTTGTTGTATCTGGTGTATCTGGTGTGCTCCGCGATCGTGGTCCCTTGTGTGCGATCACGGAGAAGGAAAATGGAGGGATGTTGGATTGGCTTGTGCATTCGCGGTGAAGGGAGTGCAAACGCGGTGGCTTGGGTTGTGATCTCTACGCGAACGCGGGGTAAGGTGTGCGAACGCGTAGAGGAAAGGGGAGCTGGCGGCCTGGGGGCCGTTTGGCTTATCCGAACGCACAGGGAGGCCTGGGAATGCGGAGGGTCAGGGCAGTTTCCCTTCGCGAATGCACTCGCGGTGTCGCGAACGCAGAGAGGAAATTGGGGCTAGGGCAGATTAATTTAAATGCGAGATATTGGCCATTTCCTTCATGTGTTCCATTGATGTGGGCGATTTTGAGGAGCTTCAAGAGGGTATTTTCATCAAACATCAATAGGTAAGTGATTCCTCCTCATTCCAAGTTAAATACAAGGTTTATGCATGGATTTGAACATGAAAATTTGTGGGAAAAAAATTGGGATTTTGAAGAAAACCTAGAAATTTGGTAATTTGGATTTTAGCTACGAATTGAGCATGAATATTTGAGTAAATTGTATATTTGAACTAGTAAAGCTATGGGTAGAGTTTATCTTCGAGAAATTTCGAAATTCGGGCACGTGGGCCCAAGGGCATTTTGGTCAATTCCTTGAGCGGAGATAGGAGTTTATATAATTTGGATTATTAACAAATATTAGAGTATATTTTCAATGGTTTGCCGTTATTTGATTAGTTTTGGGGTGTTGTGCATAAATTGGAGTCGTCGGAAGGGTTTGGAAGCCGGTTATGGAATTTCGGAGCGAGGTAAGTCTCCTTTCTAACTTTGTGAGGGGTAATTGTCCCCCTAGGTGAACTAATTAAATATGTGCTACTATTTGTGGGGGATACATGCGAACAAGGTGGCGGGAGTCCGTGCATAGCTACTATTATGCTTATCTCCGGGTAGCCTAGGACCCACTAGCATGCTTTACGTGTTGTACTTGCAACTTTGTTGGTAAAACGAGATTGTCTAATCTCATTGAATTAGTAAATGAATATTTAGGTAGGTTAAACTTCTTTTTCTTAATCGTGTATAAAGAGAATGTATCCTTCTTCGGCTAAATATTCCCTGATAAATTCCGGATTTAATACTTGAATGGACCTATTTATATGCGGGTACCCGAGTGGCAGGTATGATTCGCAAGCGGGGTAAATCTATAATTCATATGCAACCGCTTCGCATGTATGATTCGCGAGCAGGGTAAATCCTCCTACCACACTCTTATGGGATCGTGTCGTTCGCCTCGGCAGGATTTATGTACCACACTCTTATGGGATCGGGCCATTCGCCTCGGCAGGATTTATGTACCACACTCTTATGGGATCGGGCCATTCGCCTCGGCAGGATTTATGTACCACACTCTTATGGGATTGGATTGTTCGCCTCGGCAGGATTTATGTACCACACTCTTATGGGATCGGGTCGATCGTCTCGGTAGGATTTATGTACCATACACTTATGGGATCGGGTCGTTCGCCTCGGCAGGATTTATGTACCACACTCTTATGAGATCGGGCCATTCGTCTCGGCAGGATTTATGTACCACACTCTCATGGGAGCGGGTTGTACGCCACGGTGGATTGAAAGATACATCTATGGTTCGCATCGTTCGACCCTTCGGCAGTGCAAAGTTTACTTTTATGTTGGATCGGGCCGTACGCCTCGGCATTTCCTTTCCTATGTACTTACTATACCCATTGAATCGTGCGTAATGTTTGGCTAGAAGAGAGTGTACCTAAGGGTTTTCCCTAAATTGAAGTATAATAACCTTTTGGTGAAGCCGTATCTATGTATATGTTTTGGTTACGGAATTAAATTGTAAATTGAAAGCCGAATAAATTGTAAGGAAGGGATCGTACCGTGTAATTATACCGTTTGATATATACTCTTACTTTGTTTCATATTGATTCATTTCGTTACTAAACCTGATATTAATTGACTTCTAGCAAGTGTCTAATTTGATCTCTTGTCACTACCTCTCTGAGGTTAGGCAGGATACTTACTGAGTACACGTTGTTTTCGTACTCATGCTACACTTGTTGTGCATTTTGTTGCACAGAGTACCTTCATAGCAAAGTGGCTGACTAGGAGACTTAGACGGGCTGCATCATCCAGAGACGACCCGCAGCCGGCAGAGTCTTCCTCATATGTATTTGTATTTTATTTTAAATTCCTTGTCCAATTTGTATCTCGGACAAGATTTGTAATAATTGTATAAATTCTTAGAAATTGCTCATGTACTTGTGTCACCGGGTTCTGGGATGTGTTTGGGGTGTATTTTATCAAAATGGAATATTGGACCGTTATTTCTACTTAATGGATTTTATTTAGATATTACGTGTTAAGTGAAAGGTAATGATTTCAAAAAAAATGCTAAAACAGGAAATTTAACTTAACCATTTAATGATTGGCTTCCCTGACAGTGGTGTCCGGCGCCATCACGGCCTTATGGATTTTGGGTCGTGACAACATGGTATCAGAGCACTAGGTTCCCTTAGGTTTCACGAGTCATGAGAAATTCTAGTAAAGTCTTGCGGATCAGTACGAAGACGTATGTACTTATCTTCGAGAGGCTACAGGGCTGTTAGGAGTACTTCCCTTCTTGATTCCTCATTGTGCGATTCGATTCCCTTAAGGCTTGTGCCTATTTTTCTTCCTACTCAATATTATACGTAGCGAAGCGCTTTCTATAAATCGGGAACTTGAGGAATTGTAATGGTGCTACAGATATGGTGCGTGATGTTTTCTGTGCATAGTTGTTTGGGCTGTTGTTGTCGCCCTGCAGAAGGATATTATGTTGTTCCAGCTCAGTAGCTGTGTTTCTGAGAGCCTTGAGGCTATGCTCAGGTAGTGATGATGTTTATGATTGGTTATTGCGTGATGTGAGTGTGACGGTAGGATGATTGCCCATATGTAGGAGCAATGAATGACTTGAAGAGAGGTCTTCTCAGAGTGTGATTTTGAGATTTCAGTATTTTAGTTCCGGCAGAAGAAAGGCATTGGGATTATAAATGGTCAGGTTTTGGATTGATAAAGTAGTAAGACTTGGTTTTTTCAAGTAAGGTGGGATATTCACCTGTGATGTGATATCGTCGTCATTGATCGAATGGAATGTGTTAAGTTCGTCGGATCCATGGTTTCTTCGGTTGCTCGGGGTCAAAGTATTATGAAGAAGTATTGAAGAATGTGGTTGGCAGAGACCGTGAGGTGTGGTGGTTCAGTATTGGATATGTATTGATGATGAAGGATGCTCGAGAAAGATGATCCTCAGAGAGTTTGAAGTCGGGGTGACTTGCTGGTTTAAGAGCTATAGAGAATGATATTGAATTGGGCAGCATACGATGAAGGAAGTCAGGTGGTGCTTAAAGGAATCAGGTTACCCAAAGTGGGAGAGCGGCAGCATAGTGGTGAAATAGAGGATGTTGTAGCGCATTTAGTAGATGTCCATGAGAAGCGAATGGATTGGTAAAGTTGGTGAATGAGAACAGGCTTAGGATGGAGTATTGATGTCATAGAGATGGTGCAGTACAGCATCATTGGAAGGTTTCAGTTGGTGATTTACAAAGGTGGGTTGTCTCCTGTGAGTAGCTTAGCGGTTGTGTGGTTGGCAAGATTCTGTGAGGAATTCTAGTGGCTATTCGGTAGGAGGCAGAATGGGCGAATGATGCTACAGAATCTGAGAATTTAGGGAATGCTGACAGGAGAATTAAGAAGAATTGGGCGGATTGGTCGAGCAGGATCATGTTAACAGAGGTGAAAGGATCTCAACAGGTCTAGAGTGGTGCAAGGAGTAGCTTCGGGCTAAGTGGGGGAGTCCCACCACCTGCAGTTGGGTTGTAGGATTGTCTTCTCATGGGGTTGCAGATTGTCGGCATATTGGAAAGTTAGTACAGCTAAGGGAAAGGAGTAGAATGGTAATTGTGCATGGGATTTGATAAATACGTGCACAAGTTGGTCCTATTGGACCAGGGTTAGGTTTTGGGAGATTCAGAATTTATGCTTAAGGCATGGACGAGCTATAGGGTAGTGACTCAGTCACGTGCTTCATTGAAAAGGGTGTTCATGTGCTAGAAGAGCCTTGGAGTTGATTGTATTCGGGGCCAGTCAGAGTGGGTGACTCTCAATAGCGGTCCTAGTGAATTCAAAAGTTAAGAATGCGACGTTTAAGGGTTTCAGGCAGCAGTATGATTAAGAGTCAAGCTTTTGAAGTATAATTTTTTAGAAAAGGGAAGATGGTTGGGGTGTTCTATGATATGTTTCAGCGTCCAGGATAGTATTGGGAGAGTGAGAGAAGTAAACTCCGGGGTGTAGGAAGATTACCAGAGGGGTATGAGACGGGTTGTGAGATTGAGACAGCATTGTCCTCATGAATCAAGGCCACTCGGGATGAGTGAGGATTGAGTTTGTTATGAGTTGAATGGGGTTAATATTATTTCTGAGGCAATTAAGGATAATTAGAGAGAAGATGGATTGGTTAGCCATGGTTGAAATGGCATATGCACGGTAGTGATCAGTTTCGTCAGTGTGATTAAATTATGCATGTGGTTTGGGCCGGTGTGTGCGGGGCTTGTCGGCCGTCGTAATAGATTTCATGTGGGAGAATTCAAGTGCTATGGTCTGTCAGGTGTAGGCGGATCCCGAAAGATTTATGGTGGTTCAGACCACTACTTAAGGATTTGCATGTTAGGTGATTGTGAGAATTCACTTGAGTGTTGTTATTGTTCTCTTGAATTGAGGTAAGTAAGAAGTTTCTATATGATGAGGTGTTTCCCCTATTAGTGGTTCAGGAGTTATGATGAAATTCTTGCGCTATTTCATATTGGCATGTTTGGTGCAGTAGTCAGTGTGGAGCTGGAAGTAAGGACTAGGGTTGCGGTTCGGTGTTGACAAGGATGTATTGAGCTCGGATGAGCAAGAAAAAGTTAATTGGAAGTTCAGAGTAAGCTGGTGTTATCTTCAGCGCCACCTGAGATCGATATTCGGTGAAAGAGGCCTTGTACCTTGGTCATGGGTTCTTGATGTGTTTTGCAGCATTAGTGTGGTCGGTGGTATGGAGGTGCAGACTTGTTACCTCGTGGAAGGTCGTGGGAGCGTGACCACGGGAAGATGGTATAAGTGTGACAGGTAGTCACCTAATTGATTGAAGATTTAGACCAAGTATAAGGGGGTGCAATATTGCTTATTTGGGAATTTATGCCTGGAAGGCGTTCGGTTCAGTTTGTTTTGGATTGTGGGGTGTTCGTCCTGGCTATGATGGTTGTTCTTGAGTGTTATGAGAGGAAGTGGGTTACTATGAACCCAGGTAAAGCTATCAGCCTAGTTCAGTGCAAGCAGAATCGACTTGGAGTGTGTGAATGGATTAAAAAAAGATTATGGGCGTCATGTGAGTTAGATGTGTTCATTTCAGTATAGCGCTTCTCAAGGAGGGGTGTTGGAATATCAAATGTTGTTCCGTCTTTGTAAGATTCATGTGATATTATGATTGTGCCGTGTGAGTTTTGAAGCGGCTTGATAAATTCCTATGCGTTGAGATTTCGCGTAGTGACGAGGTTATGTGAGCGGGATGTCTCTTGAGATTCAGATTTTATATCGCAGCTCAGTTGTGCTCGAGCTTTGTAGCATATGGCTCTATCAGTCTCCCCAGAATGGTATTATGCACTTAGCGTGCTTGTGACCGGTATTCACTAAATTGTAACAGTGAGAAAAATCAGCTCCGTGTATATTTCCTTATGTGAATTTTAAGATGGGATAGGGTGGCACGCCGCCACGGGTATGTTATTTGGATCGGGTTGCACGCCGCAACAGTGTGATGATGAGTAAGGTTCCTATATTTATTTTTCTTGTGTTTTACTTCCTATTCTCTAAGGAAAGTTCCTATAAGTTGTATGAGTCGAGTAGTCCTTTCGAGATTCATTTCCTTAGGTATCATGTTCGAATTGTGGCCTATTGGCACATTGTGGCATCGTGTGAGATTGTTGGTCATTTCTAGGGTGATTGGTTTTTTGAACAGTTCATACTGGGTGAGACGAGATTATTGGATCAGGGATTAAGTGCGATAAGATTATGTGAATTACATTAAAGCACAGTTACCCTTATTGGTTCATAATAAGATGATGGTCCTAGTCAAGAGGAAGGATTCAATGTTTGCTTAACTCTGCAATTGGTTAGAATTTCTACACATCTCCTCCGTTGTGGTGGTATCGCCAGCATTATAGCAAGATGTATATATATATCATAAGGTGTATTGGGAGCATCAGATTCATGGAATTTTTGGCTATTAAGGTTCAGGGAGTGTCATTCTGGTCAGATGATGAATTATGTGATTCATGGTGCTAATTTAGCAAAGGTATGCATTCGTGTTCTGGTAAATCGTGTGGTAGTTGATATGGTGTTTATATATTGGAACTAGGCCTGGCAGAGAAATTTCAGGTGTTGGAACTGGATTCTGATCCTATTATATGGATAAAAGAAGAAATCTTAAGATTTGATCAAGCTAATGTACTCAGCTGGGTTGTGGTAGCACGGGCAGGTGCGCGAGGTGTTAAACAGTGATTTTAGATAACTCCATAGCATGTCTTGGCACGTTCGAGGACAAATGTCTGTTCAAGTGGGGGAGAATGTAACGACCCAACCGGTTGTTTTGAGCTCTAGCGCGTCGTTCAGCGGTTTTAGGTCATGAGCAGCTCCGTTTCAGGTGTTATGACTTGTAGGTGTGGTCGGAATTTAATTTCGGGAAGTTCGGAGTCAAATTGGAAGGGAAATTCTCAATTTAGAAGCCTTAAGTTGGAAAAATTGACTAAGATTGGAATTCTGAGTAAATGACCTCCGAATCAGGATTTGAAGGTTCATGCAGGTTCGTAAGATGATTTCGGACTGGGGCGTATGTCCGGATCAGGCTTTGGATAACCCGAGAACGTTTCAGTGTATATTGTGGAAGTCGGCAATTTTGAAGAAATTTCCTAAGTTTGGCTTGACGCGCATTTTAGTGATATTGATGTCCGTTTCAGATTCCGAGCCTGGGAATAGCTTCGTATGGTGATTCAGGAGTTGGGAAAGCGATCGGAAGTGAATTCGGATGTCCGTAGGTCATTTTGAAGTCATTTGGCTAAAGATAGAAATTTGAAGGTTTTTGAGAAATCCAACCGGAAGTGGGAATTTTGATATCGTGGTCGGAATGCGATTCCGGAAGTTGGAGCAGGTCCGTAATGTTGAATATGACTTGTGTGCAAAATTTGGGGTCAATCGGACGTGATTTGATATGTTTCGGCATCGGATGTGGAAGTTTGAAATTTTAAAGTTCATAAAGTTTGGATTTGGGTGCGATTCGTGGTTTAGGCATTGTTTGATGTGATTTGAGGCCTCGAGCAAGTCCATGGGATGTTATGGGACTGAGTCGTGTGATTGGACGGGGTCCTGGGAACCTCGGGTGTGTTTCGGGGCAAGTTTGGACAATTTTCTTTCTCTGTTTTGTTGCTGCTGTTTCTGGTGTATCTGGTGTGCTCCGTGATCTCGATCCCTTGTGTGCGGTCGCGGAGAAGGAAAATGGATGGATTCTAGATTGGCTTGTGCATTCGCGGTGAAGGGAGTGCGAAAGCGGTGGCTTGGGTTGTGATCTCTATGCGAACGCGGGGTAAGGTATGCGAACGCGTAGAGGAAAGGGGAGTTAGGGGCCTGGGGGCCGTTTGGCTTATGCGAACGCACAGGGAGGCCTACGAACGCAGACGGTCAGGGAAGTTGCCCTTCGCGAACGCACTCAGGGTGTCGCGAACGCAAAGAGGAAATTGGGGCCTAGGCGGATTAATTTAAATGCGAGATGTTGACCATTTCCTTCATTTGTTTCATTGATGTGGGCAAGTTTGAGGAGCTTCAAGAGGGTATTTTCATCAAGCATCAATAGGTAAGTGATTCCTTCTCATTCCAAGTTAAATACAAGGTTTATGCACGGATTTGAACATGAAAAATTGTGGGGAAAATTGGGATTTTGAAGAAAACCCATAAATTTGGTAATTGTGATTTTAGCCACGAATTGAGCATGAATATTTGAGTAAATTATATATTTGAACTAGTAAAGCTATGGGTAGAGTTTATCTTCGAGAAATTTTGAAATCCGAACACGTGGGCCCGAGGGCATTTTGGTCAATTCCTTGAGCGGAGATAGGAGTTTATATAATTTGGATTATTAACAAATATTAGAGTATATTTTCATTGGTTTGCCGTTATTTGGTTAGTTTTGGGGCGTTGTGCATCAATTGGAGTCATCGGAAGGGCTTGGAAGCCGGTTATGGAATTTCGGAGCGAGGTAAGTCTCATTTCTAACTTTGTGAGGGGGAATTGTCGTAAAAATTGCGCGGGGCACCCTATTTGGTCGCCCCCATCTAACCTATACCCGTTTTTTTAAAAACTTTTAACTTGTACCCACTTTTTAAACAACTTCAGCTTCCTTTCCCTCGCTGAGCTGAAGTTCACCAGTTAAGCTAAAGTTCCCAAGTTATAAAGACAAAACTTCAGCATACGGGGCTGAAGTTCCCTAGTTACAAAACAAAACTTCAGCTCTAGAGCTGAAGTTTTGTTTTGTAACTAGGGAACTTCAGCCCCGTATGCTGAAGTTCCCCAGTTACAAAGACAAAACTTCAACTCTATAGCTGAAGTTCCCTAGTGTAATTAGGGGAACTTCAGCCCCGTATGCTGAAGTTTTTGTCTTTATAACTGGGGAACTTCAGCCCCGTATGCTGAAGTTGTTGTCTTTATAACTTGGGAACTTCAGCTGAAGTTCGCAAGCTACTTCAGGCCCGTCTACTAGAATGCATAAGTTTTACGTGATTGCCTTTGCTACTTCAGCCCCGCATGCTAAAGTTATGCGCAAAAGCGGGTACGGGTGCAATTTGTTTTACAAAGTGGGTATAAGTTAAAATGTGGCATAAAAAGTGGATACGGATGAAAAAGCCCCGGTGTCCCCCTAGGTGAACTAATTAAATATGTGCTACTATTTATGGGGGCTATGTGCGCACGAGGTGACAGGAGTCCGTGCGTAGCTACTATTATGCTTATGTCCGGGTAGCCTAGGACCCACTAGCATGCTTTACTTGATGTACTTGCAACTTTGTTGGTAAAACGAGACTATCTAATCTCATTGAATTAGTAAATGAAAACTTAGGTAGGTTAAAATTCTTTTTCGTAATCATGTAAAAAGAGAATGTATCCTTCTTCGCCTAAATATTCCTTGATAAATTTCGGATTTACTACTTGAATGGACCTATTTATATGCGGGTACCCGAATCGCAGGTATGATTCGCAAGTGGGGTAACTCTATAATTCACATGTAACTGCTTCGCATGTATGATTCGCGAGCGGGGTAAATCCTCCTACCACACTCTTATGGGATCGGGTCTTTCGCCTCGACAGGATTTATGTACCACACTCTTATGGGATTGGGTCGTTCGCCTCGGCAGGATTTATGTACCACACTCTTATGGGATCAGGTCGTTCGCCTCGGCAGTATTTATGTACCACACTCTTATGGGATGGGCAGTTCGCCTCGGCAGGATTTATATACCACACTCTTATGGGATCGAGTCGTTCGCCTCGGCAGGATTTATGTACCACACTCTTATGGGATCAGGTCGTTCGCCTCGGCAGGATTTATGTACCACACTCTCATGGGAGCGGGCCGTACGCCACGGCGGATTGAAAGATACATCTATGATTCGCGTCGTTCGACCCTTCGGCAGGGCACAATTTACTTTTATGTTGGATCAGGTCGTACGCCTCGGCATTTCCTTTCCTATGTACTTACTATCCCCATTGAATGGTGCGTAATGTTTGGCTAGAAGCCAGTGTACCTAAGGGTTTTCCCTAAATTGAAGTATAATAACCTTTTGGTGAAGCTGTATCTATGTATATGTTTTGGTTACGGAAGTAAATTGTAAGTTGAGAGCCGAATAAATTGTAAGGAAGGGACCATACCGTGTAATTATACCCGTTTGATATATACTCTTACTTTATTTCATATTGATTCATTTCGTTACTAAACCTGATATTAATTGACTTCTAGCAAGTGTCTAGTTCGACCTCTCGTCACTACCTCTCTGAGGTTAGGCGGGATACTTAATGAGTACACGTTGTTTTCGTACTCATGCTACACTTGTTGTGCGTTTTGTTGCACATGTACCTTCATAGATAAGTGGCTGACTTGGAGACTTAGACGGGCTGCATCATCCAGAGACGACCCGCAGTCGGCAGAGTCTTACTCATATGTATTTGCATTTTATTTTAAATTCCTTGTCCAATTTGTATCTCGGACAAGCTTTGTAATAATTGTATAAATTCTTAGAAATTTATCATGTACTTGTGTCACCGGGTTCTGGGATGTGTTTGGGGTGTCTTTTACCAAAATGGAATATTGGACTGTTATTTGTACTTAATGGATTTATTTAGATATTACGTGTTAAGCGAAAGGTAATGACTTCAAAAAAAATGCTAAAACAGGAAATTTAACTTAACCATTTAATGATTGACTTGCCTGACAGTGGTGTCCGGCGCCATCACGACCTTATGGATTTTGGGTCGTGACAACATGGTATTAGAGCACTAGGTTCCCTTAGGTTTCACGAGTCATGAGAAAGTCTAGTAGAGTCTTGCGGATCGGTACAGAGACGCCTGTACTTATCTTTGAGAGGCTACAGGGTTGTTAGGAGTACTTCCTTTGTTGATTCCTCATCGTGCGATTCGATTCCCTTAAGGTTTGTGCCTATGTTTCTTCCTACTTAATCTTATATGTCGCGAAGCGCTTTCTATAAATCGGGAATTTGTGGAATTGTAATGGTGCTACAGATATGGTGCGTGATGTTTTCTGTACATAGTTGTTTGGGTTGTTGTTGTCGCCCTGCAGAAGGGTATTATGTTGTTGCAGCTCAATAGCTGTGTTTCTGAGAGCCTTGAGGCTATGCTCAGGTAGTGATGATGTTTACGATTGGTTATCGCGCGATGTGAGTGTGATGGTAGGATGCTTGCCCATATGTAGGAGCAATGAATGACTTGAAGGGAGGTCTTCTCAGAGTGTGATTTTGAGATTTAAATATTTTAGTTCTGGCAGAACAAAGGCATTGGGATTATAAATGGTCAGGTTTTGGATTGATAAAGTAGTAAGACTTGGTGATTTCAAGTAAGGTGGGATATTCACCTGTGATGTGATATCATCATCATATATCGAATGGAATGTGTTAAGTTAGTCGATGCCATGGTTTCTTCAGTTGCTCGGGGTCAGATTAATGTGAAGAAGTATTGAAGAATGCGGTTGGCAGAGACCGTGAGGTGCAGTCATTCAGTATTGGATAAGTATTGATGATGAAGGCATCTCGACAAAGATGATCCTCGGAGAGTTTGAAGTCGGGGTGAGCTGCGTGTTTAAGAGATACAGAGAATGTATTGAATTGGGCAGCATACGATGAAGGAAGTCAGGTAGTGCTTAAAGGAATCAGGTTAACCAAAGTGGGAGAGCGGCAATATAGTGGTGAAATAGAGGATGTTGTAGCGCATTTAGTAGATGTCCATGAGAAGCGAACGGACTGGTAAAGTTGGTGTATGAGAACAGGCTTAGGATGGAGTATTGATGTCATAGAGATGGTGCAGTACATCGTCTTTGGAAGGTTTCGGTTGGTGATTTACACATGTGGGTTGTCTCCTGTGAGTAGGTTAGCGGTTGTATGGTTGGCAAGTTTCTTTAAGGGATTCTAGTGGCTATTCGGTAGAAGGAAGAATGAGCGAATGATGCTACAGAATCTTAGTATTTAGGGAATGCTGACAGGAGAATTCGGAAGAATTGGGCGGATTGGTCGAGCAGGATAATGTTAACAAAGGAGAAAGGATCTCAACAGGGTCTAGAGTGGTGCAAGGAGTAGCTTCGGGCTAAGTGGAGGAGTTCCACCGCCTGCAGTTGGGTTGTAGGATTGTCTTCTCATGGGGTTGTGGATTGTCGGCATATTGGCAAGTTAGTACAGCTAAAGGAAAGGAGTAGAATGGTAATTGTGCATGGGATTTGATAAATATGTGCACAAGTTGGTCCTATTGGACCAGGGTTAGGTTTTGGGAGATTCAGAATTTATGCTTAAGGCATGGGCAAGCTGTAGGGTAGTGACTCAGTCACGTGCTTCATTTAAAAGGGTGTTCATGTACTAGAAGAGCCTTGGAGTTGATTGTATTCGGGGCTAGTCAGAGTGGGTGACTCTCAATAGCGGTCCTAGTGAATTCAAAAGTTAAGAATGTGGCGTTTAAGGGTTTCAGGCAGCAGTATGATTAAGAGTCAAGCTTTTGCAGTATAATGTTTGAGAAAAGGGAAGATGGTTGGGGTGTTCTATGATATGTTTCAGCGTCCAGGATAGTATTGGGAGAGTGAGAGAAGTAAACTCCGGGGTGTAGGAAGATTACCAGAGGGGTGTGAGACGGGTTGTGAGATTGAGACAACATGGTCTCGTGAATCAAGGCCACTCGGGATGAGTGAGGATTGAGTTTGTTATGAGTTGAATGGGGTTACTATTATTTCTGAGGCAATTAAGGATAATTAGAGAGAAGATGGATTGGTTAGCCATGGTTGAAATGGCACATGCACGGTAGTGATCAGTTTCGTCAGTGTGATTAAATTATGCATGTGGTTTGGGCCGGTGTGTGCGGGGCTTTTCGGCCGTCGTAATAGATTTCATGTGGGACCATTCGAGTGATATGTCCTGTCAGGTGTAGGCGGATCCTGAAAGATTTATGGTGGTTCAGACCACTACTTAAGGATTTGCATGTTGGGTGATTGTGAGAATTCACTTGAGTGTTGTTATTGTTCTCTTGAATTGAGGTAAGTAAGAGGTTTCTATATGATGAGGTGTTTCCCCTATTAGTGGTTCAGGAGTTATGATGGAATTCTTGCGCTATTTCATATTGGCATGTTAGGTGCAGTAGTCAGTGTGGAGCTAGAAGTAAGGACTAGGGTTGCGGTTCGGTGTTGACAAGGATGTCTTGAGCTCGGATGAGCAAGAAAAAGTGACTTGGAAGTTCAGAGTAAGCTGGTGTTATCATCAGTGCCACCTGAGATCGATATTCGGCGAAAGAGGCCTTCTACCCTGGTCATGTGTTCTTGATGTGTTTTGCACCATTAATGTTGTCGGTGAAATGGAGGTGCATACTTGTTACCTCGTGGAAGGTCGTGGGAGCATGAACATGGGAAGATTGTATAAGTGTGACAGGTAGTCACCTGATTGATTGAAGATTTAGACCAAGTATAAGGGGGTGCAATATTGCTTATTTGAGAATTTATGACTGGAAGGCGTTCGGTTCAGTTGGTTGTAGATTGTGGGGTGTTCGTCCCGGCTATGATGGTTGTTCTTGTGTGTTATGAGAGGAAGTGGGTTACTATGGACCCAGGTAAAGCTATCAGCCTAGTTCAGTGCAAGCAGAATCGACTTGGAGTTTGTGAATGGATTAAAACAAGATTATGGGCGTCATGAGAGTTAGATGTGTTCATTTCAGTATAGCGCTTCTCAAGGAGGGGTGTTGGAATATCAAATGTTGTTTCTTCTTCGTCAGATTCATGTGATATTATGATTGTGCCGTGTGAGTTTTGAAGAGGCTTGATAAATTCTTATGCGTTGAGATTCCGCGTAGTGACCGGGTTATGTGAGCAGGATGTCTCTTGAGATTCAGATATTATATCGCACCTCAGTTGTGCTCGAGTTTTGTAGTATATGGATCTATCAGTCTCCCCAGAATGGTATTATTCACTTAGCGTGCTTGTGACCGATATTTAGTAAATTGTAACAGTGAGCAATTCAGCTTCGTGTATATTTCCTTATGTGAATTTTATGATGGGATCGGGTGGCACGCCGTCACGGGTATGTTATTTGGTTCGGGTTGCAAGCCGCAATAGTGTGAAGGATTCAATGTTTGCTTAACTCTACAATTGGTTAGAATTTCTACACATCTCCTCTGTTGTTGTGGTATCGCCAGCATTATAGCAGGATGTATATATATATCATAAGGTGTATTGGGAGCATCAGATTCGTGAAATTTTTGGCTATTAAGGTTCAGGGAGTGTCATTGCGGTCAAATGATGAATTATGCGGTGCATGGTGCTAATTCAGCAAAGGTATGAAGTCGTGTTCTGGTATATTGTGTGGTAGTTGATACAGTGTTTATATATTGGAACTAGGCCTGGCAGAGAAATTTCAGGTGTTGGAACTGGATTCTGAGTATGGATAAAAGAAGAAATCTTTAGATTTGATCAAGCTATTGTACTCAGCTGGGTTGTGGTAGCACGGGCAGGTGCGCGAGGTGTTAAACAGTGAATTTAGATAACTCCAGAGTAGTTAGTGGCACGTTCAAGGACGAACGTCTGTTCAAGTGGGGGAGAATGTAACGACCCGACCGGTCATTTTGAGCTCTAGCGCGTCGTTCAGCAGTTTGAGGTCATGGGCAACTCCGTTTCAGGTGTTATGACTTGTAGGTGTGGTCGGAATTTAATTTCGGGAAGTTCAGAGTCAAATTGGAAGGGAAATTCTCATTTTAGAAGCCTTAAGTTGGAAAATTGACTAAGATTGGATTCTGAGTAAATGACCTCCGAATTAGGATTTGAAGGTTCCTGCAGGTTTGTATTATGATTTCGGACTGGGGCGTATGTCCGAATCGGGCTTTGGATAACCCGGGAGCGTTTCGGTGTATATTGTGGAAGTCAACAATTTTGAAGAAATTTCCTAAGTTTGGCTTGAAGCGCATTTCAGTGATATTGATGTTCGTTTGGGATTCCGAGCCTGGGAATAGCTTTGTATGGTGATTCTGGAGTTGGAAGCGCGATCGGAAGTGAATTAGGATGTACGTATGTCATTTTGAAGTCATTTGGCTAAAGATAGAAATTTGAAGGTTTTTGAGAAATCCGACCGGAAGTGGGAATTTATATATCAGGGTCGGAATGCGATTCCGGAAGTTGGAGCAGGTCCATAATATCGAATATGACTTGTGTGCAAAATTTGGGGTCAATCGGACGTGATTTGATTGGTTTCGGCATCAGATGTGGAAGTTTGAAATTTCAAAGTTCATAAAGTTTGGATTTGGGTGCGATTCGTGGTTTTTGGCATTGTTTGATGTGATTTGAGGCCTCGAGAAAGTTCGTGGGATGTTATGGGACTGAGTCGTGTGATTGGACGGGGTCCCGGGGGCGTGTTTCGGGGCAAGTTCGGACCATTTTCTTTCTCTATTTTGCTGATGTTGTTTCTGGTGTATCTGGTGTGCTCCGCGATCGCGGTCCCTTGTGTGCGATCGCGCAGAAGGAAAATGGAAGGATGTTGGATTGGCTTGTGCGTTCGCGGTGAATGGAGTGCGAATGTGGTGGCTTAGGTTGTGATCTCTATGCGATCGCGGGGTAAGGTGTGCGAACGCGTAGAGGAAAGGGGAGTTGGGGGCCTGGGGGCCGTTTGGCTTATGCGAACGAACAGGGAGGCCTGCGAACGCGGAGGGTCAGGGCAGTTGCCCTTCACGAATGCACTCAGGGTGTCACGAACTCAAAGAGGAAATTGGGGCCTGGGCAAATTAATTTAAAGGAGTGATGTTGGCCATTTCCTTCATTTGTTTCATTGATGTGGGCGATTTTGAGGAGCTTCAAGAGGGGATTTTCATCAAGCATCAATTGGTAAGTGATTCCTTCTCATTCCAAGTTAAATACAAGGTTTATGCACGGATTTGAACATGAAAAATTGTGGGGGAAAATTAGGATTTTGAAGAAAACCTAGAAATTTGGTAATTTGGATTTTAGCCACGAATTGGGCATGAATATTTGAGTAAATTGTATATTTGAACTAGTAAAGTTGTGGGTAGAGTTTATCTTCGAGAAATTTAGAATCTGGGCATGTGGGCCCGAGGGCATTTTGGTCAATTCCTTGAGCGAAGATAGGAGTTTATATAATTTAGATTATTAACAAATATTAGAGTATATTTTCATTGGTTTGTCATTTTTTGGTTAGTTTTAGGGCGTTGTGCATCAATTGGAGTCGTCGGAAGGGCTTGGAAGCCGATTATGGAATTTCGGAGCGAGGTAAGTCTCCTTTCTAACTTTGTGAGGGGGAATTGTCCCCCTAGGTGAACTAATTAAATATGTGCTACTATTTGTGGGGGGCTACGTGCGCGAAGTGACGGGAGTCCATGCGTAGCTACTATTATGCTTATGTCCGGGTAGCATAGGAACCAGTAGCATGCTTTACTTGTTGTACTTGCAACTTTGTTGGTAAATCGAGACTGTCTAGTCTCATTGAATTAGTAAATGAATACTTAGGTAGGTTAAACTTCTTTTTTTAATCATGTAAAAAGAGAATGTATCCTTCTTCGGCTAAATATTCCCTTATAAATTCTTGATTTACTACTTGAATGGACCTATTTATATGCGGGTACCCGAGTCGCAGGTATGATTCGCGAGCGGGGTAAATCTATAATTCATATGTAACCGCTTTGCATATATGATTCGCGAGCGGGGTAAATCCTCCTACCACACTCTTATGGGATCGGGTCGTTTGCCTCAGCAGGATTTATGTACCACACTCTTATGGGATAAGGCCGTTCGCCTCGGCAGGATTTATGTACCACACTCTTATGGGATCGGGCTGTTCGCCTCGGCATAATTTATGTACCACACTCTTATAGGATCGGGTCGTTCGCCTTGGCAGGATTTATGTTACACACTCTTATGGGATCGGGTCGTTCTCCTCGGCAGGATTTATGTACCACACTCTCATGGGAGCGGGCCGTACGCCACGACGGATTGAAAGATACATCTATGGTTCGCGTCGTTCGACCTTTCAGCAGTGCACAGTTTACTTTTACGTTGGGTCGGGTCCTACGCCTCGGCATTTTCTTTCCTATGTACTTACTATCCCCATTGAATCGTGCGTAATGTTTGTCTAGAAGCAAGTGTACCTAAGGGTTTTCCCTAAATTGAAGTATAATAACCTTTTGGTGAAGCCGTATCTATGTATATGTTTTGATTACGGAAGTAAATTGTAAATTGAGAGCCGAATAAATTATAAGGAAGGGATCGTACCGTGTAATTATACCCGTTTGATATATACTCTTACTTTGTTTTGTATTGATTCATTTCGTTACTATACCTGATATTAATTGACTTCTAGCAAGTGTCTAATTCGACCTCTTGTCACTACCTCTCTGAGGTTAGGCGGGATACTTACTGAGTACACGTTGTTTTCGTACTCATGCTACACTTGATGTGCATTTTGTTGCACAGGTACTTTCATAGCAAAGTGGCTGACTTGGAGATTTAGACGGGTTGCATCATCCGGAGACGACCTGCAGTCGACAGAGTCTTCCTCATATGTATTTGTATTTTATTTTAAATTCCTTGTCCAATTTGTATCTCGGACAAGCTTTGTAATAATTGTATAAATTCTTAGAAATTGCTCATGTACTTGTCTCACCGGGTTCTGGGATGTGTTTGGGGTGTATTTTATCAAAATGGAATATCGGACTGTTATTTCTACTTAATGGATTTTATTTAGATATTACGTGTTAAGTGAAAGGTAATGATTTTTAAAAAATGCTAAAATAGAAAATTTAACTTAACCATTTCATGATTGGCTTCCCTGACAGTGGTGTCGGGCGCCATCACGACCTTATGGATTTTGGGTCGTGACTGTTGACTTTGGTGATATCAGGGTCAGAATGTGATGCTGAGAGTTGGAAGAGCTCTGTTATGTCATTTGGGACTTTCCTGCAAAAGTTTGGTGCCGTTTGGAGTTGATTTGATATGGTTTGGACGCTTGGTTGTAATTCTATAAGTTCTTGAAGTTCATGGTGATTTTGATGCGTTTTGGCATCCTATTCGTGGTTCTACAGGTTATTTTTGTGTTCCGAGCGAGTCCGTATTATGTTTTCAGACTTGGGTGGGTGTTTATTTTGGAGCCCCGAGGGCTCGGATGAGTTTCGTACGCATTTCAAAGTGTTTAGAAGAAGGTTCAGAACTGTTGTTGTCTGATATCGCATTTGTGAGTTGAGGGTCGCATTTGCGACAACCGCTTTTGCGGACTTGGAATCGCATTTTGAAGAGGCTGGGAACTGGCAAGCTTCACATTTGCGGAGCCAGCCTCGCAAATGCGATGGTGAACGGGGCAGTGGAAGTTCGCTTTTGTGAACTTGGGCCGCTTTTGCGAAGGCCCCATTTTCGTATTTGCGGTTCGTTTCATCGCATTTGTGATAGAGACAGGGTTGTTAAATTTTCGCTTTTGCGAAGTAATGGATGCTTTTGCAAGTTCGTATTTGCGAACCCAGTATCGCAAATGCGACATCTGCAGCCTGCTAAAGGCTGGGCATTCCAAATCTTAGCTTCATTTTATCATGTTTTCAACCCTAGGTCCGAGAGTGGGCGATTTTGAGAGAGAAATTTCATATCAAATTATTGGGTAAGTGCCTCTAATCAATTTTCAACTATATTTTTTGATTATATCTTAGATTTGACATCAAATTCATGAGAATCTAAAGGAAAATTTGGGGGAAAATGTCAAATCTTTCAATAATGAAAACTGATGATTTGAAGGATGAATTGGTATCGGGACTTGATAATTTTTGTATGGTTGAATCGGAATGGGTGTTCGGGTTTTGTAAATTTTGTCGTGTTCTGAGGTGCGGGCACAGGGAGTTTACTTTTTGCAAATTATATAAGGATCATAGCTTTGTTAATTGAAATTGTTTTCTCTTGCATTGTTTATGTATTTAAGTCGTCTTTGGCTAGATTTGTCCGAGCAATGGTGAATTGGTAAAGGAAAATCTAACTTGTGTACTGAGTTGGTTGAATTGAGGTAAGTATCTTGTCTAACTTTGTGTGGGGGAAACCACCCCTTAGGAATTGAGTTAATTGTGTTATCTTGTTATGTGAAAGTTGTGTACGCAAGGTGACGAGTAGGTACACAGCCTATATGTGGTATTGACCGGTTTAGATTGCCTAGCCTCTTTCCATGCTTTTTATTAAATTGTCATAACATGTGATATCTCGTTGTTAGACTACTTTACATGCTCTATATGATGTGGTTAGCCCTTATTTACCTCTTATTTATTATTTTACCCTTATATGCCTTGGTTGTAGTCATTGCCTTCATTATTATCTTGTTACCTCTTAATTGTTGAGTCTTTCTATGACTACGTGCATATGTGCTATGTGTCCAAGTTGTTGTGGTTACCTGCGTAGTTATCACGTGCCTTACATGTCTTGTTGGTTTGTAAAGGTTGTTGTATTCCTTTGATTTTTATGTGGTTCCCTTGTTGTCGTGTACTCAATTCTTGGTTGTAGAAATTCTTGTAATTGAGTTGTTGAATTGTTGTTGTTGATTTAAACTATTGTACGGGGGATCGGGTTGCACGCCGCAACATATGAAATAAGGGAGGTGGTGGAATAAGCAAGGATATTTATATTGTGATATTATCTATTGTACGGTGGGATCGGGTTGCACTCCGCAACAGATGAAACAAGGGTGTATTATTATGGTGAAATAAGGGTGAATTATGATATTGATATTATATGGTGGGATCGGATTGTGCACCGCAACATATTATGTTTATTGTTACGATATTGATGTTTATTGTACGGTGGGATCGGGTTTCACGCCGCAACAGGTGAAATAAGGGTGGATTGATATGGTGGAATAAGGGTGAATGATGATACTGATATTACATGGTGGGATCGGGTTGCTCGCCGCAACATATTTGTGTATTTTGTATCCCCAGTTTTATTGTATTGACTTCAGTTCCTTCGTACGAGATTCTGAGAATTTGTATTCTCCGATTTTCACTATCTTTTGAGGATTTAGTCATTATCATTGACATTACTGCTTTGCCGTCATTTTCCGAGCTCTTTTCCTAATACTATTATTTTGGTGAATTGATTTTCAAAGTGAATTTACTACATTGAGTCATTACCTCATGCCCTGCTAAGTCATTAGTAATAAAGTTATTTAAAATTAAAGAACTAATATCATGCTACCTTATGTGACTTTAAGTTAGAACTCATCGTATATTTCAGTATCTACTATTTCTAACAATCGTTATATTTTATTTCAATTGCTTCCCCAACTTAATATTCTTAACCCGTCTGAGGTTTTTATTTTACTTACAAAGGAATTGTTATTATGTTTTAACTTAATAAATTCTATATTAAATGCAATAGCTATTTGATGTTGAATTTTATTTGAAAATGTTATTTTCCTCACTCAAATGATTTCTAAAACAAAACTCATCTTTCTCGTTGATTTCCTATTTGGTCCAGAAATTATAAATTTACTTTATGATATATAAATGAAATCTCTCGAACATCTTAACTAGCAATCGACATGGATATTATGTACCGAGTGGCACGTGGATTTTGTTGTGCAAAGTGAGATAGAAAGATGTGGGCACAAGGTGTCGTGTGTGTTAAAGGGTTGGAAGTTGTGGTTTATGGTATGAGATTACGAGAAATAGAATTATTGGAATCGTGTATTAGAAACAATTTATTTGGTTGAGTTGACATTGTTTTCCCTACATGAGCATGGATCGGATCGGATATAGCACATTTCTGATCGGATTTCAAATTTCAGATTATAGAAAATGCAATCTGAATCTGATCTGAATTAATATCGGAGCGGATCGAATTTTAAAGTTTGTATCGGATCGGATTTTCAAATTTTTGATCAGATTATTATGCCTCAAAGTTGCAAACTCATATATATATTTTCTTTGTAAAAGAGGCAATACAGTAAGAAAAAGTCATGTTTATGCAATTATGAGAGTACTATGGTGCCAGTATAGCTAAATCCATCGATTGTAAAGGTAATAACTTGGAGAAAAATATAAAGGAAGTACTAATTATCCGAAATTAAAGTTTAGTATTTATACATGCCCTAATAATTTTGAATTTCGGATCGGATCGTATTAAAATTATACCAATCTGAATCCGATCCGAAATCCAAAATTTTAATAAACACAATCTGAAATCCGATCCAATCCAAAATCTGAAATCCGAAATTGAACGGATCCGTTTGGATTTCGGATATCCGATCCAAATGAACACCCCTACATCCATCACCAAAGCAAAAGAAAAAGGGTTGAGTGTCGACCCCAGATGCAACCCCATCATAATCGGGAAATGGTCTGATCCCCCACCCAACGTCCTTACTCGGGTCTTTACTCCATCATACATGTCCTTAATCAACCTAACGTAGGAAACCGGTACACCTCTAGCCTCAAAATATCTCCACAAAACTTCCCTCGGAACTTTATCGTACGCCTTTTCTAAGTCGATGAATACCATATGCAAGTCCTTATTTCTCTCCCTATACTTCTCATCAATCTCCTAACAAGGTGGATGGATTCTATAGTCGAACACCCCGGCATAAACCCGAACTGGTTCTCGAAAATAGACACACTCTTCCTCACCCTCAGCTCTACCACTCGCTCGCTCCCAGACTTTCATAGTATGGCTAAGCATCTTGATACCCTGATAGTTATTACAATGTTGTATATCACCCTTGTTCTTGTATACCGAAATGATCATGATCCACCTCCACTCTTCGGACATCTTCTTCGTTCTAAAAATGACATTAAATAGCCTAGTGAGCTACTCCAAGCCTGTCTTGCCCATGCTCTTCCAAAACTCCACCGGGATTTCATCCAGCCTGGTCTTTTTTCCCCTGATCATCTTACACATAGCCCCCTCAACTTCATCAACTCTAATCCGCCTACAATACCCAAAGTCACAACGACTCCCGGAGAGTTCCAAACCACCCAGTATAATGCTCATGTCCCCCTCCTCGTTCAAGAGACTATGGAAGTAGGTCTGCCATATCCGACGAATAAGCCTCTCATCTTACAAAACTCTAACTTCTTCGTCCTTGATGCACTTCACTTGGTCCAAGTCACGCGCCTTTCTTTCTCGTGCGTTGGCTAACCTGAAAAGCCTCTTATACCCATCTCGGCCCTCGAGTTCCCCATACAAACGACTAAAAGTTGTTGTCTTGGCCTCCGTAACTGCTAGCTTTGCCTCTTTCTTAGCCAACTTATAATTCTCCTTATTCGCCCTCTTCTCCTCCTCGTCTAAACTTCCCACTAGCGTCAGATACGTTGCTTTCTTGGTTTTCACTTTTTCTTGCACCTCTCCATTCCACCACCGGTCTCCTTTGTGACCACCAGAGTAATCATTTGAGACCCTTACTACCTCTATCTCGGCTTCCCTAATGCACTGCACGGTCGTGGTCCATATAGCGATTGCATCACCACTACTCCTCCAAGCCCCCATAGTCACCAGCTTGACCCCCAACTCTTTGTGCTTTAGCTTCCGTCAAGGCTCCCCACTTTATCCTATGTTAGTTATACATCGCCATCTTCCTCCTCTTCCTCGTGATCTCAAGGTCCATGACCAAAAGCCTATGAAGGCTAGGGAGGTTCTCACTCGGTATGACCTTGCAAGTGCAAAGACCTCTATCGGACTTCTTGCAAAGTAAATAATCAATCTGAGTCTCGGCCACCGAACTCCAGAAGGTGACCAAGTGCTCCCCCTTTTCCGGGAAACTCTAGTTTGCTATCACCAAATCAAATGCTCTGGCAAAGTCCAGCGGAGATGTTCCTCCTACATTTCTATCTCCAAAACCAAAGCCACCATGCACATCATCATACCCGCCAGAAGTTGCTCCAATGTGGCCGTTGAAATCTCCTCCTATGAAAAGATTCTCGATTTGTGGGATACCACACACCATCTCATCCAAATCCTCCCATAAACACCTCTTGACTTCCTCATCCAAGCCTGCTTGGGGTGCGTACACACTGATTATGTTCAAAGTAAAATCTCCAACAACTAGCTTAATAGTCATCAGTTTGTCATTCACCCTCCTAACCTCCACCACTAGTTCACGGAGGTCCTTATCAATCAAGATACCTACCCCATTCCTGCCCTCACCCTCCTAGAATACCAAAGTTTGAAACTGCCCACATCTCGCGCCTTATCTCCTACCCACCTGGTCTCCTGTAGACAAGCTATATTAATCTTCCTTTTCTCGAGAATCTTCGCTAACTCTACAGATTATCCAGTCAAAGTTACTATGTTCGAAGACCCCACTCTCAGCCTAGTAGCTCCCTTAGCCCTTTTACCCCCACACCTTTTCCCCCGCGCTGACACCCCCGAGGACAAGAATTTACCTTACCATCATTCACCAAAGCCACTATAACCTAGGAGTCACTACGCAAGCACTATCCTGAAAACAAGCGACACAAATAAAATGAATTACCGAAATATAAACTACCACTAAAGGTCACAAAACAGGTGAAGAAATAAAATAAAGGAACTACCGGAAATATAATCTACAACTAAAGGTTAGAAAAACATGTGAAGAAATAAAACAAAGGAACTAAAAAACTGTAATCTACAACTAAAGAATAGAAAAACATGTGAAGAAATAGAACAAATGAACTAAAGGAACTATAATCCACAACTAAAGGATAAAAAAATAGGTGAATAAATACAATACAAGAGCTAAAGGGGCTCTAATCTACACCTAAAGATCACAAATAAAACGTGCAAAACTAGAACAGAACTACTGGGGGATATTTGAAATAATGATTCAAAATAAAGATGTAAACATGTAGATAACAATATATACAATTATGCAAAGCTATCCCTAATGCGATTAATTTGACAATGCTAGGGCAAATACTAACTTAAGATTCAAGAACAAAATAGGCAGGCAAGGAGATATAGTTACACTAAAATATCAAACTATTAGAAGATTAAGACAAGAGAGGAACAATAGAACCTGGATTGCAGCCCTTCAAGTTAACAGAAATCTGGACGTGATGGATTGCCGGTGTCTGAGGGATTTACCGGTGACAATTGACCGGAATCTTAAGAGAAAGGAAAGCTGAGAGATTTTTGACAAGAAATAAAGGGAGAAGTAACCGCTCCAACGCCGAAATATTCTCTGGTGTCGGAGATTGAGAAATGATATAGAGAAGATCTGAACTTTGGAGCAAAACCAAGAAATGGGAAAATCCTACCCAGATTGACTAAAAGATTCAAGACCCAAAATGAAAAAAGAAAAATAATTCAATATGAGGAAAAATTTGAACTTTTCAAGACCCTATGAAACAGATTTGGACTTTGGAGAAAAATCAAAAAATGAGAAAATGATTAAAATGATTAAAACGATTAAAATCCATTGATGAATTCCATTAAAACTCTATACAACAAGAAAGCATATAAAAACAGAGAACATCAAATGAAGAAAAATTGGGAAAAAAAACAGAGAAGAAGAATAGAGAGACGAAGAGAGAGAGAGAGAGAGAGAGAGAGAGAGAGAGAGAGAGAGAGAGAGAGAGAGAGAGGAAGTATAAAGGGATAAGGAAATAACTGATATTCCTTATTCAATTCTTAATATACAGGGATACTCATTTAAGACATATTTGTATATAATTGTTAAATTGTATATGACCATGTAATTAAATTGAAACTTTAGTAAGGAGGATAATAAAGTTTCAAATAGTGTATAGGAAGGTAAAAATTCCTTCATAAATATTGTCCATTGCTTACCATACTTTTAATTTTAGACCTTAAAATTCTACTCTCATGAAACAAGCGAAGGTCAAAAGTTTAAGACCCCCCGAAATAACGTAGGGTAGCCACTATTTAAGGTGGTGTTTATTTTTTATCCAGCAATTCTAATTTTGAGCAAAAATATCCACTACTCTACTAAAATTAATATGAGAAAATATTTTTACCCTTTGTTTCATCGCTTTTATTCCCAAACCTCATACATACTTACGTTGTAATTGATGCAGCCTGAAGCGTCCCCCATTATGTCAAAATAGTTTGGGAAAAATAAGCTCTAAAATCATTATTTTAATTTTCTAGTAGCTACTATTCTTTCGTTGTATCATCAACAACATCAACTAATATAAATAATATGACACAGACAAAGGCTCTAAACTTGGAGAAAAATGTTAAATTTCTATTTGGGTTCCAAATTAAAAAGTCGGGTGCTTGGGTTAATGTAACAAAAAGATGTTATTGGGTTACACAAAATGCATAGCAGAAGACATAAAAGAGTCATGGTTTTGGTAGTTACTTTGAGAAACTCTTGAATAAGCACTATGATTGTTTAAAGATTAACGTGCTAGTTTTGTTACTAATTAAAATTTAAGGATAATAGGTCATTAACTTTGAATTCCAAGTTCAAAAGTTAAGGACACTTGGTCCTTAACTTTGAGTTACAAGTTCAAAAGTTAAGGACACTTGGTCCTGAACTTAGATTTACAAATTCAAAAGTTAAGGACACTTGGTCCTGAACTTAGGCTAACAAGTTCAAAAGTTAAGGATAGGCAGTCCTTAACTTACAGTTACAAGATAGGTCCTTAACTTTGACTTACAAGTTCAAAATTTAAGGACGCTTGGTCCTGAAGTTTGAGTTCCAAGTTCAAAATTTAAGGACACTTGGTCCTGAAGTTTGAGTTTCAAGTTCAAAAGTTAAGGACAATAGGTCCTTAATTTTGACTTACAAGTTCAAAAGTTAAGGACGCTTTGTCCTGAAGTTTGTGTTCCAAGTTCAAAAGTTAAGGACACTTGGTCCTTAATAATACTTTGAATTCCAAGTTCAAAAGTTAAGGACACTTGGTCCTGAACTTAGACTAACAAGTTCAAAAGTTAAGAACAGGCGGTCCTTAACTTACAGTTACAAGATGAAAAGTTAAGGACAATAGGTCTTTAACTTTGACTTACATGTTCAAAAGTTAAGGACGTTTGGTCCTGAAGTTTGAGTTCCAAATTCAAAAGTTAAGAACATGTAGTCCTGAAGTTAAGTTCAAAAGTTAAGGACATGAACATAAGGGTATTTCCATCCGGGCAGTTAAAGTTTATTAAAGCAGTGGTTAAAGACTAAAGACATTTTAAACAATGATTTAAAAATAAATATATGTGTTATTAGTGGCTAACCGTATACTTCCCCCAAAAAGGGCCATATTTGTGCAATTTTTTTTTGCACTAGACAGACCTTGACCCAAAATAAAGCCCTCCATAATTTCCACAAATAAAGCCCTCTATCCATTATCAGAGATTTGTTCTCCGATTCCCTCCTTTGAAACCTTATCCATATTAAAAAAACAAAAGAAGAAGAAGAAGAAGAAGAAATAGATATTCCTTATTAAATTGCACTCACTTAAGGAATAAAAAAGGACTCCAATTGTCCCACCAAAATGAAGTGCCTCAGCCTTCACTCCCCAATCTTACCTAAACATTCAAGAAGCAAATACAAATGCCAGCACCTTAAATCAAAACCAGCAGCTCATTGCTTACTGGAGTATTATTATAATGCTAAATTGTCTTGTTACCCAAACCACCAACCAACTGGCTTTCTAAATGGACAAAAAAGGAGTCTTTTAATTGCGCCGCTTAGGGCTGTAGATATATCTATTTCCTCCTCATCATTTTTCATAGCTGCGGCTAATTCACCTGCTGCTCCGAGAGATTTGTCAGTTTTGCTACAGACAAGGTTTCTCTTAATTGCTCCATCTTTTTCTTCCGATTTTGAAGTTTAAACTGCTTACAACTCCGGATATTTTATTGAGATGGATTTATGTTATATACAGTGAGAATATGACCTATGTAATTATACAATTTAACATGCTGCGGTAGGTAATTATTCTACTTCTCATACCATGTCAGTGTTCTTTCTTTTCTTTTTTTTGGTGATTAAATGGATAATAATATATAGAAACAAAAAGGAGATTTAAGTAGCAGTAATACAAGCAGCGGTATTGCTTCCCTTCAAATTGTCTGGAAATGAACTAGCAGACACATAAGAAGTACTATCCGAAATTTCCCTTGAAAATGTAGTTCCTAGAATGTCTGCCTGCACTGGATCCTTTTGCAAACAGGGGAGTAACTAGCAAAAGTTTGATTTTATCAAAAAGTTTCCTTGTAGCGGCTTCCTTAGCAAGTGCATCCGCTACTTTATTTTGTTCCCGGTAGCTATGCACTATGAGAGGGTGCCCAAGTTGGTGTATCAATGACCGGCATTCATGAGTAATGGAACTATAAGTCTCATGTTCATTGTTAAGTAGTCTGATTACCTCAATTGATTCGTGCAAATTTCTAGTGGAAGTAAGGCATTTTCCACCGCGATCTTCAGCTCCTGAATTAGTGCAATTAATTCGGTCAAGGTGTTAGTGGTGTTAGGGATGCTTTTCATATAGCTTATTACCCAATTACCTTAGTGGTCACGGATTAACCTCCTATCCCTCCTACACTTGGATTGCCTAAGCAAGATCCATTGGTATTAAGCTTATAGAAGCCTCTTTTTGGAGGATCCCATTTGACATAGATGATGGTTTTTGTTAATAAGTCTTGAGCTGGTATTAGTTGGAAGACAGTACTCAGTAGTACTTATAATGCAGTTGTTGGTGTTGTTGTTGTTGTTATTGTTGGTGTTATCGATACGGCTATCATTTCTTGTTAACCATAAGTGCCACGAAACGAATGGGTTGATGTCTCTCCATAGGAGATTGTTGTTGTAACTGATACTAGCTTATACCAAGTGTTGTTCCAATCGTTTATGGTGTACAACGCTTAGCCAATTAAGCTGAGATCTGATGACTTGAGGATGGCGTAAAGCCAGAATCTGTTTCCATTGCGCATTCAAAGAAGATATGCCCAATAGTTTCATCATTTGTGATGCATTGTGAACAGTTCTTTGGTGTATTTAAAGCAATTGAGTGCAGGTAGGAATTTGTGGGCAGACATCCATGAAGGAGTCAGAGGAAGAATTTTATTTTATTTGTTGTACTAAGTTTCCAGATCCAAGAAAAATCTTTAGTTTGTGGTTCATCAGTAAGTGTATTTTAGGAGGCTATAAAGTGATATGCAGAACTTGCTTGTGGAGACGAGACCATTAGCTTTCAGACATCAAATAGGTTTATCCATGTGCTTGCTATTTAAAGGAATATAAGCACTCTGGATAGCATAGATCAATTCTGTGGGTAGGGTAAAAGATAGAGTATGATAATCCCATATGCCATTTCTGAACTGGTTGCTAATCTTAATATTGATGTCAGTTAGGTTAAGAGGCCCATAAATTTGAGATTGTAAGGATCAGAATGGGGAATCCACCTATCCTGCTAGAAGTTGACAGTGTTGCCCTTGTGAATGACCCATCTCGTGTCTTCACTGCAAGTTCACCAGCCGGTTAGAATACACTTATCATGGCAATCTAAAAGCTTATATATTTACTTTGCACAAAACGAGAACTCTATAAATTATAATTCCTTCCATCCAAAAAGTATTGTGAAATTGGAACTGAGTGAAGCATCTAATTCAAGTGTGAATTCGAATAACTTTAAAATTTAACTAACGGAGTGGTATACATTTAAAATTAAATTATTGTATTTACAAGTTCTTGTATTTGAAAAATTCATATCATTCGGCTCCTCTAAGAACAATATCCTAATATTAAGATAGGATAATGGGAATACCAAATCTTTTACAAGCATTAGATTAGAGAAAATAAAGTACACTTTGTTTTCAGTTTTTCCCAGGATAATGCATTTGCTTATTGTTTCTTTTCTGGAAAATTGTGACGACAGTGCAGTAATGCTTCTTATGTACTGGATTGCCAACTTTGTGGTGCCGGGGATCATCTTAAAGGATCTTCAAGATGACAGTACCACTAGGGATAAGAAGACTGATGAAAAAGATCTATAAAGATAAGCGAGAAGCAGAAGATGGTTACAAAAAGAAACTGGATTTTCAGTGAGAAAATCAATTAGGGTGAAGCATCTGGGTACCCCGTCTGCTGTTGTCAATGTTCGTTTGAGGCGCACTTAAGTCCTGAGACTCCGTTAAAGCCGAATTGTACGCTTCGCGTTGATATATTAATTGTATTGGTTAGTATTGTTATCTTTTAAATCAAAGTCTGAAGCATGTTTTATGAAGGAAAATCGTACTGTACAGTTGGTAGAGCAAGCTGAATGTTTGCCGATAAACTTTTGAAATTTTTTACCACTTAGTAAAATTTGAGTTACAGAAGGCAAACTGGTACTTCTTCCTTGCTATTAGCAAAGAAATCTTGACTTTTCTGTTTGAAATATTGTTGAAATAATATACCCAGTCAAGCCTGTTTTGGTTCACTTTTTCTTGGTCCCAGAATTATGTATACCCTTAACAAGAGGTTTTCTGAACTTTATTAGTTTCCAATATCAACTGCACACAAAAGAATTACACAGCTTAATGGTTATAACAGCATGTTATGTTGATTTGATGTGTATGATGGCCCAATATTTATTTCTGTGATGCCTGTTCTCTAATCGCCATGTTAGCAACAACAAGAAGGAAGAGATGGTACGTGAATCTTATTGTATATCCTATCTCTTGCAAATTCCATCAAATCTTTGTACTTACAATGCTTTTAGCCTTCCACATTGGGGTCATTGTTATTTTCAGATTGTAAGTTAGTTCCAAGGTACTGACTTGCTAGTAGACATTCCATGAACATCTCATGGGCTCAATCTTATTGCTTGGCATTTAACTAGCAGAAAGTGCTAAAAGCTAAGATGGATGCGTATGTGAGTGCAAAGTTGCAAAATGTGTTTCTTTTATATGCTGAGATATTTAGTACAGTGCTTGTGAGCATCTTTTGATATTACAAATTGCTATTGTGATTCTCCATTCTTGAACTATTCTGATATGCTGAAATCTTCACTCTTATTACTATGACTTGTATCCAATTTTGGATCGGTTGAATGAATACTTGGTGGGAGATGAGAAAGAAGATTGGATTAGCTCAATTGTAATGCTTTTTATTGACTGGATAGCCTACTTTGTGGTGCCGGTGATCATCTTAAAGGACCTTCAAGATAACAGAGTACCACAAGAGATAGAAGACTGATGAAAAAGAACTATGAAAATAAGCAAGAAACAAAAGATCTATCGTTTGTACCAAACAAAGCAAAGGAAAAAAAAAAAGAAAAAGGAAAACTCTGCTAGACTCTCAACTCTTCCAGATTAAAGGGTTCCCTCCTACTGAAATGATGCAACCAAATCTTTGAAGTGAAGGAGGAGGTCATCAACTGTCATGACTTGAATATCACGCTTGTCTCTCACTCTAACACTCACCTGCCCGCTTCTGGCTTCTGCTTCTCCTACAACAAGAATATAGTTATATTTTGCTTCTTGAGCATCTCGTACCTTTTTCTGGAGTGTTTTATCGCTTGTATCAACATCAACATAATAACCAGCATCATGTATCTGCATGCGGAGCTCAAGCGCGTATGATTGAGATTTGTTGGAAACAGGGCAGACCATCGCTTGACGAGGACTAAGCCAGAAAGGCCATTTCCCCTCAAAATGCTCACAAAGAATAGCGAACATACGCTCGATTGACCCAAGTATAGCTCTATGTATCATAACCGGTCTCTCGTTACTTCCATCTTCTGCTTTGTATGTAAGTTCGAATCTTTCCGGAAGTTGGAAGTCAAGCTGCAATGTTGCACACTGGAACTCTCTGTTCATTGCATCTGAAACCGTGATATCGATTTTCGGACCGTAAAACGCTCCATCTCCTTCCTTTCTCCCCCACGGCTTCCCGAACTCTTCCAGTGCTTCCACAAGAGCACCTTCAGCTTTTTCCCAGGTTTCTTTTTCTCCAATAGAGTTTTCAGGCCTTGTTGATAAATTTAGCTTAAAAGTTAAACCTAATATTTTATACACATAGCTCATGAAATCTAAGACATCCTTGACTTCATCCTTAACCTGTGATTCCCTGCAGAAGATATGAGCATCATCCTGCTCGAACTTCCTAACGCGTGTTAAGCCGGTAAGTGAACCACTGATCTCATTCCTGTGAAGAACCCCAAAATCAGCCAGACGAAGTGGTAGCTCCCTGTAGGAACGATCTCCGTGCTCGAATATTAAACAATGTCCCGGGCAGTTCATTGGCTTCAGCGCGTATTCTTTTTCGTCAATCTCAAACACAAACATGTTGTCCTTGAATTTTGCAGCATGACCAGAAGTTTCCCACAACTTCATCTTGTACATATTTGGACTCCAAACCTCCTCGTAGCCTCTCTTCCAATACTGACTCTTTATGAAATCCAGCAATTTGTTGCAAATTCGAGTACCATGTGGAAGAAAGAAACAACTTCTAGGGCTTACTTCATCAAAAAAGAAAAGATCCTGCTTCTCACCCACCTTTCTGTGATCGTAATCCATTACTTCCTCCGCCTGTTTCTGATCCATAATCCGCACGTCCCAATTTAATGAGTATAGCTATTAAGAAGAAATCTACCAAACAAGAAAAAGAAAGAGGTAGGAGGCAACCACAAGAAAAATAGGTAGCAACACCTCTACTTATAATGCTGCAAAACCGTCTTTGAGTAGAAACTGAAATAACCTATGTTTAAATACATTACCAAATATAAAATCCTAAACCGTTAGGTTTCCTACTCTTTGTTTGATTCCTACATGAACTAATGAATTTTTAACCCAAATAGTATAAATACCAGTAGTAAACAAATTAACAAAACTAATATAAATCTTAGAAAAGTTGCCAAATAGTATCAACGTTAACGCCAATAACGTTTTATCTACTTTTTGCATTAATAAACTTTCACAAGAAAACGTTCAGAAAGTGATTGCCGTTAACATACAGCGGACTGAATCTAAAGTAAACCAAACTAATTGTATTAGGTTAATAAATCTAAATATCAAACAAAACCAATAAAAGTCGGATTTTTTAATCTCGATTTTTCTCGGAGTTTTTTTTTCTTATAAAGTTTTCATAGCACAAAACGTAAAATTTGTGCTCCAGATATTTATTTAATCCTAGGAAGAAGAACTATATAAGGTATTTTTCAATAAAATAACATAAATATGAGATGAGTCATGGCATTATACTAAAATATTCAACAATAAAGCTAATAAAATCGCATAAAATATGTATTATCAATAAGCCATAATGAAAACATAACATAATTTAAAACATGACTAATAGGTATTATTATTTACATGACTAACCACTAAAAGAAAAATAAGTTATACATTTTATCTAAACCATGGAAAAACTAAAAAAAAATAGATATCCAACACTATTTTCATTCATAGTACAATTGAATTGAATGTCTTTTATTAGCATTAGAATTGATTTGATTTTGGTTGGGATTTATTTGAGTTACTAACATTTATGGACTATAAAAATTATTGGAGCATCCAAAAATTATAAGTCCAAGCTTGAAATAATACGTTAAAAGATAAAATTAAGAAAATGCTTAAGAAATATTTATAAGCTACACTACCATAAATATTTGTATGTATTAAATATATTTAAAACTTCTATACATATATGTCACGACCCCAGTTCGCCCTCCGTGAACATGTCGTGACGGCACCTAGTCCCTAACTAGGTAAGCCTAGCAATGCGGAATAACAACATAATTTGCGGAATAATTAAATAAAAGAAAGCTGAACAATCTAAAAGAAAGACTGTATATAAATGCCACTTGGCATATACAACCCAAAATACTACGGAGGTCTACAATATCACCCCAAAACCCGGAAACTCACGGGAACCACAGGCTAACAGAATATAATACATTGCTCTAACTCCAGAATGTCTATACAACTGTAAGGAAGGATAACTTTTCACAAAAAGTTGAAATAAGATAGAGATTCCTGGTCTGCGGACGCGACATATGTACCTCGAAGTCTCTATTATATCTCTCAACCTCGGGGATAGTGCGCCTGAGTGGAGGTACCTGGATCTACACATGAAAAATATGCGCAGGAAAAGGCATGAGTACACCACAACGGTACTCATTAAGTGACAAGCCTAACCTCGGTCGGGTAGTGACGAGGAATGTCAGGGCCCTACTGAGGTTAAACAATATAATACAGTATGAAAGACAGACAGAAATAACGAATACAGTTGTGAAATAAGACAGGTCAAACAAGGAAATGACAAACACAAGAACAGAGTAAACACGAAATATGAACAACTCGTTAACAAAGGTAACAATGAGGATCTCCTAGGATACCGTCCTGTAGTCCTTTTCTCAACTGTCTAGTGGATCTCCCAGGATACCGTCCCGTAGTCCATCATATGTATATCCGAAGGATCTCCCGAGATACCGGTCCGTAGTCCATCATATGTATATCCGGAGGATCTCCCGGGATACCATCCCGTAGTCCAAAGTAATTATGCAGGGAGATCTCACGGGATACTGTCCCGTAGTCCAAAGTAAATATGCAGGGGGATCTCACGGGATACCGTCCCGTAGTCCAAAGTAAATATTCAGGGGGACCTCACGGATACCGTCCCGTAGTCCAAAGTAAATATGCAGGGGGACCTCACGGGATACCGTCCCGTAGTCCAAAGTAAATATGCAGGGGGATCTCACGGGATACCTTCCCGTAGTCCAAAGTAAATTTGTAGAGGGATCTCACGGGATACCGTCCCGTAGTCCAAAGTAAATATGCAGGGGGATCTCACGGGATACCTTCCCGTAGTCCAAAGTAAATTTGTAGAGGGATCTCACGGGATACCGTCCCGTAGTCCAAAGTAAATATGCAGGGGGATCTCACGGTATACCATCCCGTAGTCCAAAGTAAATACGTAGCCATAACAAGAAGACATTCAGAAATAGAGTGCGAAAATACGAGGCAACAAGTAGTTCTAGCCTCGCATGTTTCACGTAGGACAATTAAAGCAACTTAAGCAAATAGGAAATTCAATACAACTAGGCATGCTTTTCTAAACTAACATAGGCTATAATCGCAGGTAGAATAAAGCAGGTAAGAAAGAAACTCAGTCTAAATATTTAAAGTAAAATCGGATTTTCAACAATTAGCACAAGTACGTGCTCGTCACCTCACGTACGAGGCATTCAATTACCAAATATCACATCCTAAGGGGAAAGATCCCCCACACAAGGTTAGACAAGCCACTTACCTCAAACCGGCTCAAAATCAACTTGAAACCACACGTTTGCCACGAGTATTCGACTCCAAATGGCCCAAATCTATACAATTCAATTACATATCGTAAATAACATCTCATGCAACTGATTTTTCACTGTTTAATTTAAGCTAAGACGCGAAATTATGTAAAATGACCAATACGCCCCTCGGGCCCACGTCTCGAAATCGGGTAAAAGTTATATTTTCCGTACACCCATTCACTCACGGACTCATTCAACCAGAAACAATCGAAATCCGATACCAAAACCCCATAAATTTTCAGAATTCCGGATTGGGAAAATCTCATCCCTTTCCTATGGTTTTTCCCCCATTTTTGATAATTAAACTAAAGAAAACAACGGGAATTAATGGTCTAACAATGAATTAGGATTAGAAAATGTTACCTCTGATCCTTCTCTTCAAAACCCACAGAAAATCGCCACTACTTGAGACCTTACCCGATTTTTAGAATAATGAGATGAACTCTCGGATTATTGGAATAAAACACACAGGGGATTCGCACCTGCGGGCTCGATCACCGCACCTGCGGAAAAGCATCGTAGGTGCGAAAGTCACTTAAAATGCACTGGGGCCGCACCTGCGGTCCCGCACATGCGGAACCCAGGTCGCACCTGCGACCACTTGCCCAAAACTCCCATATCGCACCTGCGATCAAGGCCACCGCACCTGCGAGTCCGCACCTGCGTAAAAACCTTCGCAGGTGCGAAGACACCTGAAGGTGCCTGGTTCAACAACAACAATTTTCCCAAACTTCACCCGTTAAGCATCCGAAACAACTCCGAGGCCCCCCAGGACCTCAACCGAAACCACCAACCAACCCTAACACCTTATTTGAACTAGGTCAAGCCTTAAAAACACGTCTCATAACATCAAAGTCATCGATTATGCAAAGATTCAAGCCTAGGAACTTAGGAAAATTCTAGAATTCACATCCGACGTCGAAACACGTCTAAACTTATCCGAATGACCTCAAATTTTGCACACACATCCCAAATGACATGACGGAACTACTGCAACTTCCGAAATTCCATTCCGACCCTCAGATCAAAAATTCACTATCAGACCGGAAACTCCAAAAATTCAAACTTCGGCATTTCAATCCTAAATGAGCTACGGACTTCCAAAATACATTCCGAACATGCTCCCAACCCCGAAATCACCTAACGGAGCTAACGGACCATCAGATTTTGATTCCGAGGCCGTCTTCACACTACTCCGACTACGGGCAACTTTCCAACACTTAAGCTCTCATTTAGGGACTAAATGTCCCAAAACTCTCAGAAATTCAAAACTGAACGTCCCGGCAATTCAATTTAGCAGAAATAGACTTGGGTAAAATAGTTAATAGGGGATCGAGGCGTTAATTCTTAAGACGATCGGCCGGGTCGTCACATCCTCCTACACTTAAACATTCGTTCGTCCTCGAACGAGCATAAAGACATACCTGAAGTAGTGAAAAGATTAGGGTAACTGTTGCGCATATCCTGCTCGGTCTCCCAGGTCGCCTCCTCGGCCGGCTGACCCCGCCACTGAACCTTTACTGAAGCAATGTTCTTCGACCTGAGCTTTCTGACCTGCATGTCCAATATAGCTATAGGCTCCTCAACATATGATAGATCCTTGTCCAAATGGACTGAGCTGAAATCCAAGACATGAGACGGGTCACCGTGATACCTCCGGAGCATCGAAACATGAAATACCGGATGAACTCCTGCCAAGCTGGGAGGTAAGGAAATCTCATACGCAACCTCCCCAACACACCTCAATATATCAAAAGGGCCAAGAAACCTCGGACTCAACTTCCCTTTCTTCCAAAATCTCATAACGCCCTTCATAGGCGAAACACGGAGCAGAACCCGTTCTCCGACCATATATGAAACATCACGAACCTTCTGATCCGCGTAACTCTTCTGTCTGGACTAGGCTGTACGGAGTCTATCCTGAATCACCTTGACCCTCTCCAGTTCATCTTGAACCAACTCTGTGCCCAATATCCTGGCCTCACCCGACTCAAACCAACCCACCGGAGATCTGCACCTCCTACCATATAAAGCCTCATATGGCGCCATTTGAATGCTGGATTGATAACTGTTGTTGTAAGCAAACTCTGCCAATGGCAAGAACTGATCCCAAGACCCTCCAAACTCAATCACACACGCACGGAGCATATCCTCAAGAATCTGGATGGTGCGCTCGGACTGTCCGTCCATCTAGGGGTGATATTATGTGCTCAACTCCACCCTGGTACCTAATTCCTGCTGAACGGCTCTCCAGAATCGTGAAGTGA
>ML314225.1:22744-39495 GCA_005239505.1 Nicotiana paniculata | reverse complement strand
GGACACTATAAGGCGTTTTAATGTAAGGCGCTATACCTTCCGCTCATTTTACGTTCAAATATAGCGTCTTAGTTGACTGCGCGGTCAACTAGGGCTCTATATATATTATATTGCCCAATTTTTTTTCCACACATTATGGTTCTTTGAGTTTAAAGAAATCATATTTTGGTTCCGGACTCCCTCTGCCGCTAGCTTGTATACTTCTGCACACGTATGTCTTTGTGTGCGCGCGTGTGATAGATAAATCTTGACACAATTACTTTGTTAGTAGACATTCCACATGGTGCAGAGAAGGATTTTGAAAATCTTGAGCAGCCTATGAGGAAAAGACTAGAACTAATATCCAACTTATACCAATATATCTGGTTCAAGGATGAGACAAAACTTGAGGCCAAAAGTTGGATGGTGGATGTGACTGAAAATACCTTTTTCGTGCTCTCTAGGCCCTCGTAACATTTGTCCTAATGCACCTCTTTCACTTTTTTGAGTGCTACCATGGTGAAATAATTTTCTGAGAGCCAAATTAATTTTCATGCTTAAATTTGTAAAGATCATTCCTCTATTACCTTTACACCCTTTTGAATCTATCAAAAGCTCCGAGGGCCTGTTTCGAAAGTTATTCGGTAATTAGATTTTAATATTATTGGATGTAACTATACGATTTTGACATATTTATTTGACCAAGTAATTACCTGGTCAGCATATAATTGGGGTAGTTACACTTTGCAATTCTCAGGGGTAGCTGAGAATTGCTGGTAATTACACAAGTTATTCTTTGAATCTCTTTTATTTTCTTTTTAATTTACTTTTTATTTGTATTATTTTTTTCTTTTTAAGTTTTTAAATTTTAAAGCTCTTTTTCAATATTGTTTTTTACATTATTTTTTTTTATTCTTATTTCTCATTTCCCAACCTTTACTTCACGTGTTTTTACAAAATTTCTCATATTTTATTTTTTCTTAATTTTTTTTCTTTATTTTTATTAATTACATTTAACTATGGTATTATTTTAATTTCTCTAAAAAAATAATACCCCGTAATTGTAGAAAGAATAAGTTATCTTTAAACTTGACTTGTAATAAGTGATATCATCAAAGTTTAACTTTGTTATTGGATGAGATTATATGCAAACTTAACTATGTTAAAATAGTTAAAATGATAGATTAGTTTTTAATATTAAAATAATATTCTCATTTTTCAAACTTTACTTTTTATGATTCCATGTAGTTGCTCATATTTTGTTTTTTCATTTAATATAATTGTGCTATTAGTCTAGTTTTAAAACTACTACTGCTAATATTAGAAATAATGAATCATTAATAAACTTAGCATATAATGAGTCATGACATTAAAGTAGAATCTCATTGTTGAATGAGGTTATAGACTTATATATTATATATATATATACTTAAATTATGTTGAAACTTATATTATGTTATGTTATAGTTTTACATAAGAGTATTATATATATTTTTTGAATTTTGAATTTATGTTATATTTACGTATCTATTTTATTTGTTTTAGGTGTATTCACATATTTATTTAGATTGCGTGTCATTTATTTTTCAGTTAAAATTGATAGTTTATGTCACTACCCAAAATTTGCACCATCGGGATCGTGATAGCGCCTAACATTTCACTTGTTAGGCAAGCCAACATTAGAGAATCATTAATCCACTTCTTATATATTTCAGTAAATAACAGCAAATAAGCTATAACTAGTAAAAAAAGTGTAGAAATATATAAAAACCTCAATATATATACTACTACCTAGATTTTGAGTTACAATTAACGAACTTCTAAGATTTCACTACAAGTAAATGTCTGAAATAAATACAAATGTTTTCAAAATGAAAGAAACAATAAAGTGCAGTGTATAGAAGGGGACACCAGGGTCTGTAGACGCCGTCCGATCTACCTTGGGTATCCTATCGGATGTATCCAGTAGCCAACCTCACAATCAGCATCAAAATCTGCACAAGAAGTGCAGAGTGCAGTATCAATACAACCGACCCCATATACTGGTAAGTGCCGAGCCTAACCTCGACGAAGTAGTGACGAGGCTACGGCAGGTCACTCACGCTACAACCTGTACACAGTATATATGATAAAAGCAGAAAAGAAAGACATAATAGAATAAATCAGTAATTTTCTATATATAACTACAACTCTCAGAAATAAGTTAACAACGTTCAGAAATTACCAATCCTTAAGTGCGATAGAGAATACCGTAAAACTAACACAACTCAGCGAAACATAAACACATAGGTTATTGCGGGCGTAACCCGATCCCACCGTACATCTCATATTCCTCCCTTATTTCCTCATAATAGCATAAACAACAGTGAATATAAATAGAAGTGTTGCGGCATGCAACCCGGTCCCACCATATCATAATAACACAGTCATAGTTCACTCTTATTCCACCAAAAAATCCACCCTTATTACACCTGTTGTTGTGTGCAACCTGTTCCCGCCGTACAATATCAAGTCACCCTTATTCCACCTCAATATATCACCCTTATTACAACTGTTGCGGCGTGCAACCCGATCCCACCATATCAATATTAAATACTCAGTATGTATAGAAATTTCACAATTCAAATCACAGAAACCACTCAGAATACTTAAACTCCATACTGAAACAAATAGGAAACTTTTACACCATGAAAGTTCATATAAATAAAAGTACAAAGCGAGTCCAATTCAGAATATACAACAAAAAGGTACCGATAAACCAGCTTAAGCAATTAATAGGATATAATAAAATTATGGAAGAACTAATATCATTAACAGGAGAAAAAAATATCTAACAGGTAGCAATTAGGCATGGTAACACGATTAGAGCATGTAACAATTAAGACAGGGAAAGAGACAATATGAGAAAAACGGGAAAACAGGAAAAACAGATAATTTGGTGGCGCATAAGTACTCGTCACCTCACTTATACGCCGCTCACATGAAATTCAAATAGCAATAGTGTGAGGGTTCCTAATCACCTTCGTCCGGGGACTCGAACGAGGTATTTTGTGCTTGCCCTATTGAGAGTCTCTTCCATTCTCTCTGCACCAAACAGATAGACAAGTTAAGGTTATACACAACACTTGCCTCGCTCCAAAAGCCATTCAATGCTCAATTACAACATTTCTTCTAGAATCCACCTCCAAACCACTCGTATCTATCCACAAATGACGCAATAATTTCAAATATTGCTAAAGAAGTAAATTACAATGCATAAATTTAGATTCTCCAAACTTTTCCCCTAAAAAGTCAAAAATAAACACCGGGTTCTCTTGGTCAAAACCCGAGGTTCGGACCAAAATCCATTCTCTCATTCACCTCTGAGCCCGATTATATAATTAGTTTTGGAATTCGACCCCAAATTGAGGTCTGAATCCCCAATCTGCAAAAAATCCTCAATTCTTCTTAAATCCCTAGTTTTCTACCAGAACAAATATTAGGGCTAGGAATTTAATGGGTGATGTTAGAAATGGAAGAAAATGAGTTAAAGAGTACAAACCTATGAATTGGTGTTGAGTTTTCCCTTCAAAATTGCACCTAGACCGAGCTTTAATGTAGAGTTTATGAAAAATGGGTAAAATCCCGTTTTGAAATGTTTTAAGGTCTGAGCATCAAGCCTTCTTCACGTTTGCAAAGGGCCTGCCGTGTTCGCGATGTGCTGCAGCCCTAATGGATTTCGTGTTCGTGAAGGGTTGCACGCGTTTGCGATGGTCTGTCCCCCCCTGGCCATCGCGTTCGCAAGCCTTGGCTCGCGTTCGCGTAAAATAACCCACTGATCCCCAGCTCACCTCCAATAACTCTAGGCGTTCGCGTGTTGCCGGTCGCGTTCGCATTCGCGAAGAGCAGAACCCCAGTGTTCCACATTTGCGACCATGGCCTCGTGTTCGCATAAAACAAACCATCGCCCAGCCTAGCTCACACTTCGCTACGCGAGAGAGCCTTCGCGAATGCGAAGAAGGAAACCAGAAGCCTCCTAAAACTGCAGAAAAACCAAATTTTTAAGTTTTAAAAACATCGGAAGCTTATCCGAAACTCACCCGAGCCCTCGGGGCTCCAAACCAAACATGCACACAAGTCCTAAAACATCATACGAAATTACTCCCGCGCTAAAAACACCAAAATAACGCCTAGAACTACGAATCAGACATTAAATCAATTGAAATTTTCAAGAAAACTCTAAAACTTCTATTTTCACAACCGAACGTTTCAATCACATAAAATCAACTCTTTTTCTCACCAAATTCGACATACAAGTCATGAATATTATAATGGACTTGTACCGGGCTTCGAAACTAAAATACGGACCCGGTATCAATAAATCCAAATATCAGTCAATCCTTAAAAACCATAAAACTTTCAAACTTTCAGTTTTCAACAAAACAAATATCAATAACCCGAGCTAGGGACCTCTGACTCAATAACCCACCAGGATCGCCAAAACACGAATCCGGGTCATTTGCTCAAAATATTGACCGAAGGCAACTTAAATGAATTATTAAGGCAAAATTCTTATTATTATCAGTTTTAACATATAAGCCTTCTAGAAAAACACTCGGATTGTGCACGCAAATCGAGAAAGACTAAAATGAGGTTTTTGAGACCTCGAAACACAGAATTAGGTTCTAAAATATAAGATGACCTATCGGGTCATCACATTCTCCACCTCTAAAACAACCGTTCATCCTCGAACGGACATCGAAAGGTACCTGGGCTGGTGAAAACATATGGATATCTACTCCGCATATCTGACTCGGACTCCCAAGTAGCTGCCTCGATTGGCTAACCTCTCCACTACACTCGAACTGAAGGATAACTCTTAGACTTCAGCTGTCGAACCTGCCGGGCTAGAATAGATATCGGCCCCTCCTCATAAGTCAAATCCTTGTCCAATTGGACAAACCTGAAATCTAACACATAGGAAAGATCGCCGTGATACTTCTAGAGCATGGACACATGGAACACCGGATGAACTGCTGATAACCCCGATGGAAACGCAAGTCTGTAAGCCACCTCTCCCACTCTCTCGAGAATCTCAAAAGGTTCGATATACCTAGGGCTCAGCTTGCGCTTCTTTCCGAACCTCACAACACCCGTCATGGGTGATACCCGGAGCAAAACTCTCTCCCCGACCATGAATGCAACATCACGAACTCTACGGTCGGCATAACTCTTATGCCTGGACTGAGCTGTGCGAAGCCGATCCTGAATAATCTTGACCTTATCCAAGACATCATGTACTTGATCTGTAACCAACAACTGAGCCTCCCCCGGCTCGAACCACCCAACTCGGCACCGCCTACCGTATAATGCCTCATAGGGAGCCATCTGCATGCTCGACCGCTAGCTGTTGTTGTAGGAAATTTTTGTAAGGGGCAAGAAACTTATCCCACGATCCTCCGAAGTCTATAACACATTCACAAAGCATATCCTCCAAGATCTGAATAGTGCGCTCGAACTGTCCGTCCGTCCGAGGATGAAACGTTGTGCTCAACTCAACCCGTGTCCAACTTACGTTGTACTGCCCTCTAGAAGTGCGAGGTGAACTGCATTTCCTCGATCAGAAATGATAGACATGGGCACACCGTGAAGACGGACGATCTCTTGGATGTAAATCTTTGCCAACCGCTCTCAAGAATAGGTAACTTCCACATGAATGAAATTCGCTGACTTAGTCAGCCTATCCACAATGACCCAGACGACATCGAACTTCCTCTGAGTCCGTGGGAGTCCAACAAGCAAAATCCATAGTGATAGCTCCCACTTCAACTCAGGAATCTCTATCTTCTGAAGCAAGCCACCGGGTCTCTGATGCTCATACTTTACTTGCTGAAAATTCAGGCACCGAACGCATAAGAAACTATATAATTCTTCATCCTCCTCCACCAATATTGCTGCCGAAAGTCCTGATACATCTTGGCAGCGCCCAGGTGAATAGAATATCGGGAACTGTGGGCCTTCTCAAGAATCAACTCACGAAGTCCATCCATATTAGTAACACAAACACGACCCTGCATCCTCAAGACTCTGTCATCTCCAACAGTAACCTTCTTGGCACCACCGTGCCGCACTGTGTCCCTATGGACCAACAAATGAGGTTCGTCATACTGCCAATCTCCGATAAGCTCAAACAAGGAAATCCGAGTACTTGTACAAGCTAGAACACGGCTGGGATCTGAAATATCCAACCTCACAAACTGGTTGGCCAAAGCCTGAACATCTGATGCAAGCGGCCTCTCACCGACTAGAATGAATTCAAGGCTGGCCATACTCGCTGCCTTCCTACTCAGTGTGTCGGGCCACCACATTGGCCTTCCCGAAATGATACAAGATAGTGATGTTATAGTATTTCAATAGCTCCAACCACCTCCTCAGCCTAAAATTGAGATCCTTTTGCTTGAACAAATAGTGAAGGCTCTGATGATTTATGAAGACCTCACACGACACGCGGTAAAGATAGTGCCTCCAAATCTTCAACGCATGAAAAATGGATGTCAACTCTAAGTCATGGACAGGGTAATTCTTCTCATGGACCTTCAACTGCAGCAATGCATATGCAACCACCCTGACCTCCTGCATCAATACCGCACCGAGCACATCACGGGACGCATCACAATATACCTTATAAGATCCTGAACCTGTGGGCAACACCAACATCGACGCTGAAGTCAAAGTAGTCTTGAGCTTCTCAAAGATCGCCTCACACTCGTCTGACCATCTGAATGGGGCACCCTTCTGGATCAACCTGGTCAACGGGGTTGCTATAGATGAGAACCCCTTTACAAATCAACGGTAATAGCCCGCCAAACCCAAGAAACTCCTGATCTTCGTAGCTGGAGTGGGTCTAGGCCAGTTCTGGACTGCCTCAATCTTCTTAGGATCTACCTGAAGGCCCTCTGCTGATATAACGTACCCCAAGAAAGTGACTGAATCCGACCAAAACTCGCACGTTGAAAATTTAGCATACAACTGGCTGGCTCTCAGAGTCTGTAGCACAATCCTGAGATGTTGCTCATGCTCCTCTCGACTGTGGGACTAGATCATGATATCATCAACAAACATGATCATAAAGGAGTCCAAATAAGGCTGGAACACTCGGTTCATCAAATCCATGAATGATGCTGGGGCATTTGTCAACCTGAAAGACATCACTAGAAACTCAAAATGCTTGTACCGAGTTCGTAAAGCTATCTTAGGGACATCAGATACCCTAATCCTCAATTGATGGTAGCTAGATCTCAAATCAATCTTAACCTTGGCACCCTAAAGTTGATCAAATAAATCATCAATCCTCGGCAATGGAGACTTGTTCTTGATGGTGACTTTGTTCAACTGCCAATATTCTATACACATCCTCATCGATCGATCTTTGTTCTTCACGAACAACACAAGTGCACCCCAGGGCGAGACACTAGGTCTAATGAATCCCTTATCAAGAAAATCTTGCAACTGTTCCTTCAATTCTTTCAACTCTGGCGGGGCCATGCGGTATGGCATAATAGAGATGGGCTGAGCGCCTAGAGCCAAATCAATACATAAATCAATATCCCTGTTGGGTGGCATCCCTGACAGGTCTGCAGGAAACACCTCCGGAAACTCACAAACAACGGGCACTGAACCCATGGAAGGAACTCTGTACTAGAATTGCGGACATAAGCCAAATAAGCTAGACACCCCTTCTCGACCATATGTCGAGCCTTCACATAAGATATAACTCTGCTGGTAGAATAGCCAGAAGTCCCTCTCTACTCTAATCGAGGCAATCTCGGCAAGGCTAAGGTCACAATCGTGGCGTGATAATCCAATATAGCATGATAAGGTGACAGCCAATCCATACCCAAAATGACATCAAATCGACCATATTGAGAAGTATAAGATCTACACTAGTATCGAGACTCCTAATGGTGACCACACACTAACGATAAACATGATATACAAAAATAGCATGACCCACAGGTATGGACACATACATATGAGCATTCAAAGAATCATGAGGCACAACCAAATATGACGCAAAATAGGATGACACATAAGAGTAAGTAAATCCCGGATCAAATAGAACTGAAGCATCTCTATTGCAAATTGAAACAGTACATGTAATACCAGCATCGGATGACTCACCCCCAGGCCTGGATGGAAAAGCATAACATCGGGGCTGCGCCCCACCACTCAAAACCATGTCCCTGGGATGGCCTCTAGCTGGTTGGCCTCCACCTCTAACGGCCTAACCTCCACCTCTAATTGTTTGGCCCCTACCTCTGGCTGCCTGACCCATGCCTCTTGCTGGCTGAGCAGGCAGTGCAGCAACTGGTGCTGGAACCATGGCACGAGAACCCTGATGTTGTGGCGGGACGCCGAATAATCTCAGAAAGGTCCTCCGGATATGTCTATAACCACCACACTCAAAATATCTATCCTGGCATTGTGGCTGTGGAAACTGAGACTAACCTGAACGGGCCGGATGACCACGGTAATAACTCTAAATAGGAGGTGAACTGATAGGAGCTAGTGGTGCACTATAGGCTGGCTGTCTAGAATGAGGCACATAAGGACCACGACTCCCTGAAGCATTGTGGGATGCCTGAAACGCTGAATGAAATGGCCTGGGAGGATGGCCCTAACAAAATAGCCCTTGCCTCCAAATGAGGTACCACTGAACCCACCGGAATGATGAGGTATCTTGTTAGACCCCTGACCTCCCTGTGCGAGAACCATCTCGACTCGCCAGGCTACATTGGCAGCATCCTGAAAAGAAATCTCACTCCCAGTCTTCTTAGCCATCTGCAATCTGATAGGCTGGGCAAGTCCGTCAATATACTTCCTCACCTTCTCCCTCTCGGTGGGAAGCATAAGAAAAGCATGACGGTCCAAATACACAAAACGGGTCTCATACTGAGTAACAGTCATACTGCCCTGCTGGAGACGCTCGAACTAACGGCGATGCTCCTCTCTCACTGTTATAGGCAGAAAATTCTCTAGGAAGAGCTAAGAGAACTGGTCTCAAGTAAAATAAGGTAACCCAGCTGGTCTGATCAACAAATAATCTCTCCACCATTTCTTGGCGGAACCAGCCATCTGAAATGCAGTAAAGTCGATCCCATTGGTCTCCACTATACCCATGTTCCGTAGCACCTCATGATAGCTGTCAAGATACTCCTGGGGATCCTCTGAAGTAGCACCATTGAAGTGAACTGGGAAGAGCTTGGTAAACCTTTCCAATCTCCACAAAGCCTCAGAAGACATAGCTGACCCATCACCGGTCTGTGCCACAACAAACGACTGAACTACTCCGATTAGATGAGCTGTTGGAGTCTGATACTGGGGAGCCATCTGCCCGGAGTGTGAGTAACAGGAGTCTGGGCTTCTCCTACAGCCTAAGAGACGGTTGGTGCCATGGGAAATGCGCCAGTCTAGGCCACACTCTCCTTAAGGCCCACCAAACAGACCAAAGCGTCCTGAAGCACTAGGGTGGGATTGAACCCCTCTGGAACCTGAGCTGGTCCGACAGGAACTATCTAGGCTGGAACCTCCTCATCAAAGTCTACCCGAGGCTCCATATCTGGGGCTGCTGCTCGGGTTATGGGCTGAGCCCTTCCCCAGCCTCTAGCACTCCACTGGAGGCTCTGGTTTCTACTCAGCTGAATAAGCGGTACGTGTTCTCGCCATCTGCGAGAGAATAAGAGTAGAAGAGTTCAATCAGTATTGAGAAAACAAAATCACACGACAAAGAAGAGTATAAGTGAAATTTGTTCCTAAACTTCATAGCCTCTGGGAGATAAGTACAGACGTCTCTGTACCGATCCCTCAGACTCTACTAAGCCCGCTCGTGAATTGTGAGACCTAGGCAACCTAGTGCTCTTATTACCAACTTGTCACGACCCGAAACTCCAACCGTCGGGATCGTGATGGCACCTAAAATTTCACTTGCTAGACAAGCCAACGTTAGAGAATCATTAAATAACTTCTTATACATTTCAATAAATAACAAAAAATAAGATGTAACGAGTTAAAATAAGTGCGGAAATATATAACAGACTCAATGTATATATTACTACCCGGATCTGGAGTCACAATTCACGAACTTCAAAGATTTCACTACAAGTAAATGTCAACTATTTTTGAAATGAAAGAAACAGTAAAGTGCAATATATAGAAGGGGACTCCAGGGTCTGCGGACGCCGGCAGATCTACCTTGGGTCTCTTATCAGATGAATCCAGCAGCCAACCCTACGATCAGCTCGGACCAGCACCAAAATCTTGCATAAAAAGTGCAGAGTGTAGTATCAGTACAACCGACCCCATGTACTGGTAAGTGCCGAGCCTAACCTCGATGAAGTAGTGACGAGGCTATGGCGGGTCACCCATACTACAACCTGTACGATGTATATATGATAAAAGTAGAAAAGGAAGACAAAATAGAATAAAGCAGTAATTTGCAAGATATAACTACAACTCTCGGAAATAAGCCAACAACATTCAGAAATTACCAATCCTTAAGTAAAATAGAGAATACCGTAAAGCTAACACAACTCAGGGAAACATAAACACATAGGTTGTTGCGGCACGCAACCCGATCCCATCGTACATCTCATATTCCTCCCTTATTTCCTCATAATAGCATAAACAACCGTGAATATAAATAAAAGTATTGCGGCGTGCAACCCGATCCCACCATATCATAATACACGATCATAGTTCACTCTTATTCCACCAAACAATCTACCCTTATTACACCTGTTGTGGCGTGCAACCCGTTCCCACCGTACAATATCAATTCACCCTTATTCCACCTTAATATATCACCCTTATTACACCTTTTGCAGCGTGCAACCCGATCCCACCATATGAATATTAATTACTCATTATGTACAGAAATTTCACAATTCAAATCACAGAATCTCCTCATAATACTTAAACTCCAAAACCGAAACAAATAGGAAACTCGTACACCATGAAAGTCCACATAAATAATACTAGACATCGAGACCAATTAAGAATATACAACAAAATGATACCGATAAACCAGCTCAAGCAATTAATAGGAGATAATGAAACTATGGAAGAACTTATATCATTAACAGGAGAAAACAATGTCTAACAAGTAGTAATTAGGCACGGGAACACAATTAGAGCATGTAACAATTAAGACAGGGAAAGAGAATATAAGAAAAATCATAAAATAGATAATTAGGTAGCGCATAAGTACTCGTCACCTCACTTATACGCCGCTCACATGAAATTCACATAGCAAATAGTCCGAGGGTTCCTAATTTCCTTAAGTCAAGGTTAGACACAACACTTACCTCGCTCCAAAGGCACTCAATGCTCAATTATAGATTTTTCTCTAGAATCCACCTCCAAACCACTCGTATCTATCCACAAATGACTTAATAATATCAAATATTGCTAAAGAAGTCAATTACAATGCATACATTTAGATTCCCCAAACTTTCTCCCAAAAAGTCAAAAATCGACCCCGGGCCTACTTTGTCAAAACTGGATGTTCGGAACAAAATCCATTCACCCATTCACCTCCGAGCCCGATTATATAATTAGTTTCGAAATCCGACCCCAAATTGAGGTCTGAATCCCTAATTCGCGACCATGGCCTCGCGTTTGCGTAGAAAAAACCATCCCCCAGCCCAGCTCACACTTCGCGTTCGCGAACGCGAAGAAGGAAACTAGAAGGAACCTGAAACTGCAGAAAAACCAGATTTCTATGTTTCAAAAACATCCGAAGCCTATCCGAAACTCACTCAAGCCCTCGGGGATCCAAACCAAACATGCTCAAAATTCCTAAAACATCATAAGAACTTGCTCGCGCGCTCAAAACACCAAAATAACGCCTAGAACTACGAATTAGACAACAAATCAAATGAAATTTTCAAGAAAACTCTATCACTTCTATTTTCATAACTGAACGCCCGAATCACGTCAAATCAACTCCGTTTCTCACCAAATTCGACAGACAAGTCATAAATATTATAGTGGATCTATACCGGGCTCCGGAACCAAAATACGGATCTGGTATCAATAAATATAAACATCAATCGATCCTTAAAAACCATAAAACTTTCAATTTTCAGCAAAAAAAAATGAATAACTCGAGCTAGGGACCTCCGAATTCGATTTCGAGCATACGCCCAAGTCCCAAATTCTGATACGGACCCACAGGGAGTCCGTTTGCTCAAAACGTTGACCGAAGTCAACTTAAATAAATTTAAAAAAATTCTTATTTTTATCAATTTTTACATATAAGCCTTTCGGAAGAACACCCGGACTGTGCACGCAAATCGAGGAATGCTAAAATATTTTTTTTGAGACCTCGAAATACAGAATTAGTTTCTAAATATAAGATGACCAATTGGGTCATCACAAATTATTTTTTCGTAAAATATTTGAGTAATGTTGTGGCACTATATTTATAAATACTAATCATTTTTATCAAGCATGCAGTCTATTATATTCTTACAAAATATGAACTTTTAGTTTTTATAATTGATTAAAGTAAAATATTATTAATTAAAATAATGCCAATTGTTTTTAATATTAGTTACAAATATATGATTATTAATTAATATATTTTTAAAAAAAAATATATTAAATATTAAATTTAATATATCATATAAAGGCATATATTTATTAATTTTTAATTTCTGATAATAAAATTTATATTTATAATCTAATCTAATTGTGTAATTACAGTTGTACAACCAAGCAGTACACTTGTAATTACACTGCAATTACATTATGACAAACAAACAAGTCATCATAATTACAATATTGTGTAATTATTAGACTGTGTAATTACACCCATTCCAATTACTTGATGGCTTTCCAAACAGTCCCTGAAAGTAGATAATGTTGAAATATAATGTAGAAATTTTAAGTACTTTATGATTATCAACGCAACAGTAACAATTATTCCCTTGTCATAAAAAAATCAGGATTTCATAATGTATATGGTCAAATCAGGTACGCCCGATTTCATAGGTTCGAGGGGTTGCCCCGAGCCCAAGTTCGAAATGGATCAAGCAAGCTCAGTAGATCGAGCTCGAGCCTGATGACGAAGTGCAAGGCTCGAGGATCAAAGCACACAATACCGTGGTCGAGTATAGCCTACCTTGAGATAATGTCGTTATGGATTTGTACAGAATGTCAAGATTCCCGCAATGACACAAAAATCAAGCCGTAAATTCCGGAATGGATTTGTACGAATTCGTATTAGGCGGTTAGACAGCTGTACAAATTAGATTCCTTTCTAGAAATGAAAATGTACCTTATTTAGGACTCCTCTATTATATAAAGGGGAGCCCATTCCTTTGTAAACATCATCAATCATTGGCAAATAATATACATTCTTATTTTTGTGCTTATCTCTTATAAGACTTGTCCTTTAGCTTTATCCTTCTTATATTTTACTGTTCATCTTGGTATCCTTCGAGGTCATTGAAGCTCGAGGTCGAGACACTCATACACTGGTTTGATCTATTTTTCTCACTTAACTCACTTACTTATCTTCTTGTTTATCGATTAATATTGAATTAAATCAAATATCTTTTAGACCTCAACATAAGTTTAATTGTTACTCAAATTTTAGGGTAAACACATAGACAGAAAATAGTCTCTTGATAAATGTAAAGCGAGACTATAACCAATAACCCGATGTGGTCCTCCGACTTGACATGAAAATCGTATATAATAAGAGCTAGGTGTAAGGGTTGCCCTTAATGTGTATCACCGAAAATATTGATTTTGCTAAGAGGTGATTGTAACATGAATACGTTTTTTTCTTCTATACAAGTAAAAAAGAAACCAGATGCGCGTTTCATTGACCTGGCTTTCCACTGATAGAGATATAAGTAGGATTCCCATGTTGTAAACAATGATACATTAATCATAAGTGACAAGCAAAAAGCTACATGATAATATATTGCAGAATGCATTTTGACAATATAATCTAATAAAAGAATTTCAGAGCTGTCAACTTCTAAACTATACTTGACATCAGTGAAAATCTAAAAGAAATGATTGTCATTAGAGAGGAAAAGTTAGAGTTAGTGGTTAATGAGGTGCCACCACGGATTAAGGAAAAAGGAGGAGACAGGGAATATAGTAATTAAAGGCCATTGGACAATCTTAGTATAATGGACGCATCACTGATAATCAATTATTAATCATCGTGAACAATGATTCTAGCTATAGTGGCATAGGCGGGTCAAGATTTAAACTTTATTGGTTTGAGGTTTAGAATATCGAAGTTAAGTGCTATTAATTGAGTTATAAATTAAGTATGTGATGCTTTGTACATGTGAGGAGGAGAGATATAGATATCCCAGTAAGGAGGTGTGAGAGGTTGACCATAAAGGGCTTGAGGAAGGACAGGATTAGGCCAAAGAAGTATTGGGAGAGGTGATTAGGCAGCACATATTGATGCTCCACCTAACTGAGGACATGACTAGCGATAGGAAAGTGTGGAGGTCGAGGATTAATGTGGTGGGTTGACAGGTAGTTGTGAGTTTTTCCTAGGTTTACCAGTAGTACTAGTAATATTCTTGTTGTGGATTGAAAGTTACTTTCTTCTAGTTTGTTATTGTATCTGGTACTTAGCAACCACGTCCATTGTTTTTGAAAATCGCTACGGGATTGTTGCTCCTTGATTGTTACTTTTTCTCCCATTTTACTAAAAATTGTTGGTCCCTAGGAGTTACTATTTGATGCTAGTTTTACTCCTCTTTTTCCTTATCGTCTTTTGGCTCCCTCTCCTTTCTTTCTCCCTCCTCTTTGTTCTTCTTCTTCTTCTTCTCCCCTATTCTTCTTTTTTATCTTTTCGTGAGTCGAGCGTCCATAGGAAAACAATCTCTATACCTCTCCAGTTAGAGGTAAGACTTGCATATACACTATCTTTCCTAGACTTTACTTGTGAGATTATACTGAGTATGTTGTTATTGTTGTTGTAAATTAAGTATGTTATATATTTAATAATTTTCAATACGAAATATTATTTGAGCAAAAGCTAGTTAATTTAATGGAATTCATATCCGAACTTTTATCTCCACCCTGGCTAGCTAATGGAGGCAAATCATAGTGGAATCTTGTTTACTTGATGGGATGTAACTACATTATGGGACCTGAGACTCCAAAATTTCTCGATTACTGGCCATTTTTTAAAAATAAATCCTTCGTTTATTGACTTAAACCTAATGCTACGGTAATCAGCCACAGTATCAACATAGAAAGTGCAAAGATTTGTTGATTAAGACTTGAGTCTAAATCTGTTTGTACCAGTTCAATGAACTCCAGAGGAACATAGATATCTTTAAAGCTGAATAATTAACCAATTTGAATTGATTCAATTGTATGGTATCAACAAAATTAACATGCTAGCGGATATTGAATTCGTTAATTTTGGCAAAAATATTTTAACGTTCTTATTTTATAATTATTATGAGTGAAAAAAAGGAAGAGAAACATTAATCCGTTCGGGCTAAAGCCCCGAACCATGACGTACTTAGTACCAGTGCCACGAGAAGAGATATATACTAGCTAATGGCTAAGTACTGTGAGAATCAAGGCAAAATTGAAAATGAGACCAGAGTGAAGCATTGAGTTACTTACGTTTCTGTATTGATAGGAAGGCGGCATTCTAGACAGCTAGAGATCTTGCCAACTAAATTAATCCGTCATGGAATATAATAATAATATAGCCTTTTAGATTAGTCTTTTTGGGTATTCTCATTCTACAAACAAATAAAATATGAAGCATAGTGGAAGACACCTTTCTTGTTTTCTTCCATTAAGTACATTATTGCCATATCGTCACGGTGTCGCAATGTTTTAGTCACGAAGTCTACTGTTTCTCTTTTACTAACTTGTGATTTAGTGGAGTAGTAAGTTTCATGAATAAAAGCAGTATATTAAAGGTTAACTGAATCTGCTAGTTTGTAATTAGGATAAATAGAATGTAATCCTGTCTAATCAATAAATAAAAAGCACAGTGTGGTTCTTTGGATGCTTCAACAGAAGGACTAAATAACAATTTTGAATAATAGGTAAGACCTATAAACAGTGAAACACAGTCATTTCTGATTGAAAAGATTGGTGGTTGATTGCTGCCACGTTAATTTCTTTTTATCCAGTTATACCTTTAACTTCACAGAAACCTTGTCATTTTTTACACACCTATGTTTTTGTCTCGGACTTTGCAATCACTTATAAATTTTCATTTAGCCAAGAAGATGAGTCATTAAATTACAATTAGTCATACACATAACACATGTATGTCTGCAGCTTTTACTAGTTGCACGATCTTATTTGTCGATTGATTGGAATTGACTTTGAATTTCTCAGTGTTTAACATGTCAAAAATTGTGGTGGACTAATCATTTTAACTAGCAATTTTAGCATTCTCTACTTGAAACCAATGTTGCTGGCAAAGAAGAAACAGGGACATTATCAGCCAGTTTTCCCCATTCTGATGGAGCCTAGTTATGACTGGAGCTTGGAATTCAAACAAGACCCTACCAGAATTGGAAGGTGCTAATTGAAAGGACGTGTTTTGTGCAACGTTGAGGAGTCCTAATCCGTTAAATTGTAACACCTATCATATGGTCCAAAGTTTGATTACAACACAACTTATTTCATACCCTCGGCCATATAGGGGTCACGGACCAACCATAGAACCATGTTCTATAAGTCTATTAGACTGTTGACCCCCCCCCCCCCCCCCCCCC